>OZ025246.1:16593731-16788731 GCA_964019155.1 Osedax fenrisi
TACTACTACTACTACTACTACTACTACTACTACTACTACTACTACTACTACTACTACTACATAAAAATATATATATAAATTAATAACAATAGTATAGACGGATTATATCATTTATTAAATAAACAAATATGCTTTGTGTTTTCTTCTTAATTTGTAGTTTATTTCTCATGATATAATACCGGTGGGCTAGATACCCTTTTCTCTACGCCTTGTTAGTCTTCTCTAACAAGTACTCGTTGATACTGTCCATCTGTTTCCTACTGGCTCCTATCTCTTTCATCAGCTTCGCAAACTGAACTTTAGTCAAGTCATGCTTGGCGTTCCTCAGCATGTTCAACGAACGTATCTTGGCTACCTTGAACTTCGATTTCAGCACGTCTCCCACGCCGGGTATCAGGTTCACGCCCTTGGGTTTCGATCGTTTGCTTTTCTTCGTAACCTTGGTAACCGCCTCGTCCGTTGATTGGTCGACGGAACGCTGACGGACGCTGAGGTTACGTTTACGTACGGGCGATCGCGTTCTTTTAGCAGACGACGACTTCTTGCCTACTTTAGCGACTCTCTTCGCGGCGGGGCCGGTATCGAGGTTAGTTTCGCTCGCTGACTTCTGAACTTCGACCTCGTCTCTACTTCCGGTCGAGATGATACCGACGAAGCTCAGTACTTTCGTGATCGGTCTGAATATGAAGGACATGTTCTGTTCGGAGTTGGTAATCGTATGTAATATATGCGACTGTTCGGTAGGCGAATTAAGTTAGTTGTGATCGGTGTGTCGATTTCGAATCGAAGTTGTTGTTTCGAAAGCACTTAGCGGTTATTTAACAATTTTAAACGCGAATTTCGCTTAATTAACGAATGTTAAATCGAACGGCGAATTAAAATGTTTTATTTCGATTAACAATTGTTAACTAACATCGCTAAATACATCACTATTGTTCGATTACGGATATAAACAAGTCGAAAAAACAACACGAACATGGAACATCCTATCGTAATTACTTGCGAAGAAACTATCGACGTTCATGAAAGGTTAGCGATGTGTATGTGTGCGTGTGTGTATGTGTGTGTGTTCGCGCGCGTGTGTGTATTCATGCGTGTCCGTGCGTGTGTGTATGTATGATGGTACGTATGTGCAACACTATAGTAACCACACCACACTACACACGTACCAGTGTCTTACACACGTACCACACTACATACGTACTAATGTATTACTGATACTATACTGATACTATTCCGATACTATACTGATACTATTCCGATACTATACGGTACTTAATATAGCATACACTGTTACTACCCAGCAAACAGTGATAGTCTAATAATAGCAATATAACAGCGTATTTAATAGCCTAGCACGTTTACATTGTGCTATTATGCTGCTATTATGTTTCCATTAAAAGTATATTATGCTATTATTAGAAGAGCTACATAATAGCAGCATAATATACTTTTAAAATTAATAGCAGCATAATAATAGCATAATAGACTATTAATGGCAACATAATAGCAGCATAATAGCATGTCAAATTAATAGCAGAATAATATAATTTTAATATGGCAACATAATATCACTATGTAAAAATTTGAGGCTATTCTATATTCTATTATGAGGCTATTACTGTTAGCTGGGTATACTGATATTATATCGATACTACACTCATACTATAACTGTACTATACATAGTATGTATTACATACAATATACTGATGTTATACTAATACTCTACTAATACTATAGTATATATGTACACTTACTATACTTATGATATACTGATACTATATTATAATATACTATTATCATCATATATTTTACTGTTCTGTACTTATACTAAATGGTTTTGCTCACATTATATTATATATATATATATATATATATATATATATTTATATATATATATATTATATATAAACTATATTATACAATGATATTCTGTTAATATTATATACTTCTAATATATACTACTATAATGATACTTTAATTATACTATACAGATACTATAGTATCCGACTATATGTAGTGATACTACAATAATATTATACTGATAGTGTATATTACTATATCAGTACTTTTAGTATAAGTATATAAACTGATACCATACGTATATTATTCTATAATCAAGTATACTTGATTATCAAGTATATATACTGCTATATAAAGTATATTATAATATATATATATATATATATATATATATATATATACAAATACTCTACTCATATTATATTATATTGATAGTATACTATACTAATTTATACTAATATTATAATAGTTGCTATATTAAATTCATTTTATACTATAATAAACTATAATTTCATTATAGTTTATATATATATATATATATATATATATATATAATATTAATCCGCTATATTATATTGATATATAGAATACTATACTAACAATGCGTATCATATCCGTAAATAACATTGATAATACATCATATAATATTACGATGTAATCTATATTTAGATATATTAGTGAATTCATTATTTAAGTCGCATTAAGTAGGACATAGTTCGTACGACAGTTTGCATACGGGTCTTTATCTAAATAATAGTTTACAGAATGTTAGGGTATGCTCGATTCAATCATTTGCGTAGTGTACAGTGTAAACTGTACATTGTACAGTGTACAACGTACAATGTATAATGTACAGTTTACATTGTATAGTGTACAATGCGTAATTATACAGTAGCATTGTACATACAATATACTGATATTATACTAATACTACTCATATAAATAGTAACGCATACATTTGAACGGGTCGCAATTCTATATCGACTACCGATATATAAAGAGATTCGCGCTAAATAGCTCGTTATTACGGCTTTATTACGCAATCGCACGACGTAATACCTATACCACGTGATATTACTACTTACACGTGATACACACACGTGTGTGTGTGGGTGTGTGTACGGGTGTGTGTGTACTCGATATGGTATTGATGCAGTTATTCAACAGTTGGTGAATCTATATGATATATTCATTAATATATATATATATATATATATATATATATATATATATATGAATGCATGTACATTTATACACTATATGTACAACTACAGTCGTGTACGTTTTAATCATACACAATAACGTCACGTGCTGTGTTGCTATCTTTCGCGCGCGCGCGTGTGTATGTGTATGTTTGTGCGTTTGTGTGTGCGTGTGTATATGTATGGTGTATGTGTGTGATTGTGCGTTTGTGTGTGTATGCGTTTGTATATGTATGTGTGTGTGTGTATGTGTGTGTGACACTTTAGCTATAAGGTATACCTATACCGGGGTCTCGAGTAGGGTTCTCGCCATTATCGGTGTACGTGTGTTAGTTGTCAGTCTACCGATCGTATCACGTGACATATGAGTGACAGGTGACATGCGAGTGACAGGTGGTCAGTGACATTCACACGATACTTCTTTATGTCCTTCGTTTGGTCAAAACGAAACTAAACACGACATCTACTGAACAAATAATGTTTAATATTGTTCAGTAACTGTTTAACGTATTATACATTTTAGTATACTATACTATATGTATAATATACAGTATAATATAATATATAATATATATATATTATATATATATATTATACGTAAGTAAAATGTAGTTAAATTTCTTAAAGTCATTGACGTATTATTTTGACTTTATTATTTCCAAAAAAAGCGTCAGTTTTTGTTTTTTGTAAAGTATCTTATTTACGCACAACTATTAAATCCGCTGAATTTTATTTGCGAATAGAATCGAAATAAAATTTTATTTCGCCTTTTATTTCAATTGTTACCCAATTACTATTACGTAATGTGTATGCAAACAATGCCTTGTGTATAAACTCGAAGGTTGTGGGATTCCTCGATAATAATACTACTTGTAGTATACATAACATTATAACCGCTTGTTCATTATATAACATCGATATGTTGTTAATTATGTATTATTAAATACAAGCTGGCCGAATAAAACCTACTATAAAGGCTGTCATTATTATAGTAATTGTTATTGTTATTTTGGTGGAGTCCTTTCATCCCATCCACCCAGGAACTTAGATGACGTTTTCACATAACCACTTAGCTCTAATGTCCCTTAGAAGCCGATCTCATGTTAAGTCATCCATGGTTTTAACGAGAGTCGATCATTTATTTATACACAATTATAAAATATCACTTACAAATATTATTTGAATACCTATTTTAATGGTCCGGACGAGGCTCGAACCCGTGTCCTACTGCTTGCGTGTATGACGCATTAGCCAACTGAGCCACACAGGCTGTTATGAATTAAATGCACGTGTGTATATATTATAAATACACATTCAATCATAACCACATATTAAATATCATCCTAAAAGTATATTTACCAGACAATATTTACTATAAATATACTATGTATACTATTATATATATATATCTATAGTATTAATATAAAACTATTTAAAGTTAGTTATACTATTATATATCTATAGTATTAATATAAAACTATTTAAAGTTCATGAAATATTGAACTTATACACTGACATTAGATAACTAACTTAATATTATTGATATCCCTAATTAATCGACAAATATATATACGTATAGGTTTAATTAATTTACATTGTACACTGTATAATATACAGTATATGTACTGTATAATGTACAGTATATAATGTACAACAGGTAAATATCACCTACGTCATAGACATATGTACTAGATACAGTTATTATTATTATTACTATGGTAGGATAAGTAGGTAGACACGTTAACCACTATATTATGTATGCTCGATATATATACATTTATTTTTTTAACTCGTTTTATTTCAGTGGAGTACTTTTCTCCCATCCAGGAACTTACACGAAGTTTTAACTCATAACCATATATGGCTCTAATTTCCATTCATATACGCTCCGGTGATTTTAACGAGAGCCGGTTAGTGTGTTCTACACAATTATAGCAGATCACTTCTACATTTAATTCTAAGACCTATTGTAATTGTTCTGATGGGGTGTAAACCCGCCACTCGGATCTCGCGTCCTACTGATTGTGTGTCTGACGCCTTAGCCAACTGACCCACACAGATAGTTGGCTATATATATATATTAATGACAATCACCGTAGGTCGTGCCCGCAATATCGTGTTCGAGAGCATGGTTTACACGCGTACACGATATATATATATATATATATATATATATATATATATATATTGATTGATAATTTATTAAGCACATATATACTCGACATTATAAAGTATATCAACGTCACGCGTGAGCGACGATACAACTAACGCGCACGCCCCCTACAACGCACGCCCCCTACACACAGGACGGATCATCCGGTGGTCAACGAGCAGTTCGTAAAGCCGGTGACCAGAAGCGCTACGAGGACAGACAACGTATGTCCTCAACGTAACAGCTACACGCCGGTATTCGATACCAGCCGCTCGGCTAACCACAACATAACGCTCAGTTCGGACGAGCAACCCCCGAGACAACGAGCTGCATCACCCCCCAGCGGCGCTGTGGAGAGTAAGTGCGTTCAACGAGTGGCCGGTGCTAGGAAGAGGGTTAAGTCGGTGTGCGCTAGACGTTACCGTAGAGCGGCCAGCGTCAACGGTCGTCGTAAGGCGGGCGTCGCTAAGAAGAGGAGTGGGCGTGTCGCGACCGTTAACCGCGGTAGGAGAACCCGCGCCGCTACGGCTGTGAGATCTCGCGCTAGAGTGGCCGCCACTAAAAGTAGGGCGAAGATCACCTCGGCGTCGCGGCCCCGACGAGCCGAATCCGCTAAATCTAGCGCCGCTCTGAGAACCGCTAGATCCGTAGCGAAGACGAGGTCGAGGTCACCGGTGAGAAGCGCTTCTAGAGTTCAGAACAAGAGGGCGACGTCGAAGGCAGTAACAGGTCGGTTTCCGAAATCATCGAGCAGAATGGTTACACGTTCGGTAACGCGAAACCGCGCTATTAAAAAGAACGCGTCGGTTAAGAACATAGCAGCGCCTATAAAGAAAAGTAATTCGGTTGTGGCTCGTCGTGGTATAAGTAGGCCAACAGTAGCGCTAACAAAGTCGGCCACTAAGCCACGCCTATCGTATAAAGTGACGCCCGCACGTACCAGATCCGCGGTTAGAGCCGTATCGAAAACGACGGTCCGTAAACAAAGTACCAAGTGCGCGGTGTCCGATACGCTGTTGTATCGGACGGCCGGTGCGAAACCTCGACTAGGTAGACCGGCCACTCCGGTAAAACGGACCGCTTCCAGAAGTCTTTCCAAACCACGCGTTTCCCGATCTAGAAGTTGTTCCAAGTCACGCGGGGTCAGGTCTAGGAGCTGCTCTAAATCTGGTACCATCAGGTCTAGAAGCTGCTCTAGAAGTTGTTCGAGGTCGCGGGCCGGAAGGAATAACAGTAATAACTCCAACGGGAGTTCTCGACGCGGTATCATGAAACGTAGGAAGTCGTCGGTCACGTTCGATCTACCGTGTAGTAAGGGCGTAGCGTTAAAGAGAGCGAAAACGGTCGCCAGAGAAGTGGGCGTGTCGACGAGTAGGCGGTCCTCTAATAGTGGGCGGTCGTTAAAATCGAGTAGGGCGTCTAGTAAAAGTGCACCGAAGTCGAGAAGCAAGACCAGGAGCGTTATCAGTACGACTAGAAGCAGGCAAGCCGATATCAGACGTACCAGAAACCGATACCACGATTCGCACGCTATAAGAAGTAGGAGCCGTTCCAGGAGCCAGAGAATTAAGTCGCGGGAGTCCACGTGTAGGAGTTGCGCGGCCGCGGACAGACGACGAAAGGTCGCTGGGTCGAGGTCGAACAGACGTAGTCGTAGTAGATCTGTACGAAGATCGGTGGGGAGTTGCCGTAGCCGAGGGGTGCGTTACCATGCGTCCAACTCCCGCCATTCGTCGTACGCGCGCTATTCTCGAGGATGCGTGTGTTGCGACGGACGAAGCCGGTCTCGGCAACCTATCGAAGAGGAGAAGGCGAAGTCCTGCGAACGGCCGCTCGAATCTATAAAAGGTTTATGTCTACATAATATATACATATATATATATATATTCAATTTTATCTCAATAATAAAACCATAAAATATATAAAATACAATATTTATTAATCAATAAATGCAGTATACTATACTATACAATACTATACTATACCATAATATACTATAATCTAATATAATCTACTCTATTACAATATACTATACTATACTGTACTATAATATACCATAATATACTATACTATAATATACTACACCCTAATATAATATGATATAAATACTATATTATAATATAATATACAATACTATATATTGTATACTATATTATGCTGTAATATAATATACTATACTATACCTACTATGATATACTATACTATATAATACAGTCATTATTATACCATAATATATTATACTATGGTATACTATATTATAGTATACTATAATATATTATAATATACTATGCTATGATAATATACTATACTAGATTATACTATACTATACTTTACTATACTATTATATACTATATTATAATACAACATAATATACTATACTATATTATACTATAATTAACTACACCCTAATATACTATACTATATTATAATATACTATACTATACTATAATATACTATACCCTAATATAGTATACTAAAATATACCATAATATACTATACTATACTATAATATACTATACCATAATATACTTTACTATACTATATAATACAATTCTATATTATATTATACCATAATATTCTATATTATGCTATACTATAGTATACTATAATATAGTATACGATAATATACTATACTATCCTAACATATAATATACTATACTATACTATAATATAATACAATATAATATACAACACTATGATATAATACACCATAATATACTCTACTATAATATATTATACGCCGTATACTACACGGTCCGTCCGCTAACCTATACTACAAGTAAATAACACACGCCGCCCACTTTCACACAGGTATCGGTAAAGCGTTGGCCGCTAGAATGCGAGACGTCGGCATCAAGAACTACCGTTCCCTACGCTACAAGGCTCGCACCACCAGCCGGTTCATGTTCACCCGCTGGCTACGAGAGGTCACCTTCGCTAGCAGCTCCCAGATCGCCTCCGTGTGTCGAGAGTGCGAGTTTCTGACGGCCGAGAAGAAGCGAGCCACCGAACTAAAGAACGTTCGCAGATCTCGGTCTAGAGCGAGAACCGTTCGCGACGCCAAATCCGCCGCCCGCAAAAATGCGTACGCCGCGCGAACCACTAAGCGGGCGACGCGAAATCAGACTAGAGGAGGCGGTGGTGTGGGAGGGAGTAAACGCAACTTGACTAAGGCTGTTAGTACATCGGCTGCGGCGAGGAAAGCCGCTACTTTAAAGAGAACTAAGTCGGCCGTGTCGGAACACCACCAGATGAAGCGACACCAGACTCGGCAACAGACGCGGATACAATCCGAGCAGTGGTCGACCGAGAAGTTGATTCAGACGCTGGAACAGAGAGCGGTACACACGACGCCGGCTAAGCTCGTCAATCAAGACGTCGTTAAAGAGGGTATTTTTACCAGGTCTAAAACCACGGCCGCCGCCTCCTCCAGTGAAACGCCAGCCTCTCTAGCCGAGCACGGAAGTATGATCGGCGAAGTGGTGCCAGCAGGGCCCGGAAGTACTTCGGCGGGTAATTAATCGCGTGCGGCGAATAGCAGCATTGTCGCAAACCGGCGTTACGAAATCGTTATCCTGATAACCAAATGGTGGATAAACAGACACCCCGAGAACTAAACAAACATATCAGAAGAATTAACTATTTAGCACGAATGCCACAGAACTACTAAGACGACACTAATAATGCTAACCGACAACTACGACATCAATGTGAACTATTTGTTTTTATCAATAAATATGATACATATTAATATTCGTTTGTTTAATATTTATATATAATTTATATATTATGAGGTATTACTACTACTACTACTACTACTACTACTACTACTACTACTACTACTACTACTACTGCTGCTACTACTACTACTACTACTACACTACTACTACTACCACTACTACTACTACCACTAATACTACTACTACTACTACTATATATATATATATATATATATAATATCAAAGTATCAAATTAATATATTATATACAAATATATATTATAAAATTTCAACTGGATTACAACTAGGTTTTAGTACAACCCATAATATTAGCTTTTCTCTAGATATATGATAAAGGATAACATCTATCAATTATATATGTGTGTGTGCGTATATGTATACATATATGTATATATTATACAATTATATTGATATAGAATTCTATTAATAATAATTATTATTGATAAGAGATATATTTTATAAAATATAATATTGCACAATAGATATCGCTGTTGTAATATCCAATGTGTTTATTTGACCTATAATATATACAAAATTGGAACATATATTGAATACACAACATAATGATATTCAAAGTGATTATTTGACCTATTAAATATACAAAATTAGAACATATATTGCATAAATAAAATTATTATATCCAGTGTTTATTTGACCTATAATATATACAACATTGGAACGTTGTTATATATTTTACGTTGACGGTAAACGTGTTTGTTGCTTGGGGTATGTGCGGCCAACTGAATTCATTCAATATATTATACTTAAAACTTTATTTTAACATGTTGTTTATCAAGGTTTATTGATACATATTTTATATTTTCTTATATATTTTCATATTTATTAATTATATTCGTTTGATTAAATAATAGTATACATAGTATGTATACTAGTACACCCTATTAGTAATGGTGAATAACAATCATCATCAGCATCATCATCATCATCATCATTAATAGATGTATAATTACATTTTATTGTGCTTTTCGATGGCTAATGCGAGGATGTGTACGCTGAACTTGTTTGAAGAACCATATGGGTTCATTATACATATTTATAAATAATAAAAGGGAATATAAAATGTAAGTATACTTATAAGTAAGTAAGTAATTAAATATAATTTATTTAGAAAGTATTAACATCTTATAGAATGAAACGACGCGACGATCTTCTTCTCGCGCATCGATATCGTTACCACGACGACGAGCGGCATCAACAATAGTTACCATGGCTACACTGACTGGGTACATTCGGTGGGCGTGGTAGTGTGGGCGTGGTTATGGGCGTTGTTTATATGTGGTGGCACTGTTTACATGCTACAGGAGGCGTTACATATCGGAGCAGCTCGTACCAGATGTATCCTGTTAATAAAGGGATGTACCGTAATAATTATACTTATATCCTATAGGCTATTATAAAATATGGAATGATACCTATTATAATGTATACTTTACTCATATATATATAGGTATACCTTAATATACCATACTATAAGTATACATTAAGTATATATATATATATATATATATATATATATATACTATAAGTATACCATACTATAAGTATACTGAGTTATATTACGATTATATATAACTTATGATACCTATATAACATGATATTATATTAGTATTATATTATACTATAATCTGAATATATATATTCACACTCTCTATAGAGATGTAAAATACATATAATATGTATATATTATACTGTATTTTAATAAGAAAAGTAATGTATAGTTTAACTAAAATTACGTTATAATATATATATAGAGTTAGGTGTAAATGGGTTTTTTTTAAATGAATATTTTTGCTTATAAAATAATTCCCATATAATAAATTATTAATTAATAAAATGAAATAAAAGTAATTCCACGAATAGGATTCTACGATCAGTGAACGAACTAGGCGCGTCATATCGCGATGATACGACTATAGCCGTACAGCTACTCTACTTTACATTGCTTACCTGCCATCTTTACTGTAGACGAACTTCTTGCGGTTCATGTAGTAGTAGTACTTCTTGAGTACGGACCACACGCGTCGTTCTAACGCGTAGGACACCGACAGTCGCTGTATTACCTGTGGGTTACGCGTACGTTATGAAATAGTAGTGATGATGGGGGGTTAGGTAGTAGTGTACGGTAAATAGTTTATATACTAGCGGTACTTCTAGTTTAACTTTATTAGCGTATTTTAGAATTTTGTATTTAAAGTCCATATATAATAATAATAATAATAATAATAATATTTATTATAAGAAAGTTGTATATATATATCATGTGCATTATTAAATTCATTATATTATTGTTTCCTCTAAAAGGCTTCAGATGAAGATAATTATCTTTTCTATGCTGTCGCCTGCTATAATATATATATATATATATATATATATATATATATATATATATATATATATATTATATATACTATATTAGTTGATAGTATAGTAGGATATAACCAGAGGAGGATCCAAACCCAATATGTTAACACAATATTTTATCTAAGAAGTAATCTAAAAAGAATTACTTTATTAAATTACTACAATAAAATAAATATCATACACTGTTACAAATTAGGGTACGGCTAGTACCTTTTTTAGGGTGTAAGTAGTGTCCCCATAGCCGTACCCTAATTAGGATACAATTTGAATAAATACGACCAGTACCCTAAAAATGAACAAACTGTCTACTCTAACTCTTTTAGCTGGTTGTACCCTAATCGTATGATACCGTGTACCCCGTACTGACCAGAATCATAGGTTTGTGTTCGGCGACGTTAGCCATCGCCGATGACATAATCGCGATCAGGAAGTTAATCAGCAGTATGCCAACCTGTCGTAATAGAACGGTGTTCTTTTAATGTGTGTCTTAGTATATGCATAGTATATGTACAATAATATATGATATTTATTAATAATATATTATATATAATAAAGTTTTTATTCATTAAAATAGTTCTATTTTAAAGTAATTTTTTTTGCGTATTATATTCGAATAATAAATGTACGACTATAGACGCGTACGTAGTCGTATTCACGCATGCGTATGTACACATGTACACACAGTTGGCATGGTAACCGCTATTCATTCGAAACGGTTCGAGCGTGCGTTTATTGATGCTTTTTGTAATAATTGAAATTGGGGGGCGTATTTAACAAATAATTACTAATTTTGTAATCGTATATGATAAACTATCTAAAATATACATCAACGATTTATACAAAATAAATAAGAGTATACTATAGTTGAATATGAAATAAGGTGATATTTTGCTTAGGCAAACATTCACAATTAGGGACAATAGCCTATAAAATACCCATTAACAATGACACTATAGTGCAGTGGTTCCCAGACTTTTTTCTTCAGCGATCCCTTTTTATTTTTTTTATATAAAACGACCCACTTAAAAAAATGTTTAACATAAAATATTTAATAAAATAAGTTTAAAATAACTTTTTTTAATAAATTTATTAAAAATATATAAAATATGTAATATATTATTTTAAATATTATATATTTACATTCTTGATATTAGTTTATCAATATATGGCTGTTTTCTGATAGAGTGCACCTCAGGTCTGGTTCGACTTTTAATTTATTTATTTTTGTTATTTTTCAAATTTAATAAATCTGAAAAGCCCTTTCACATAGATAATATCTATCAGATATGTGATTGCAAAAGTAAAATATATTTAATTAATAAATAAATGTGGATAGGATATTTTCACCGAAATCCAAAAATTATATCCTAAAAAATACTAGTTCTTTTTTTTTCAAATTCGTGCTTTGCACTAATATCATGTTACATAATTATGAGTTAACTTTGTTCCAGGTTATATTCATCAATATCTTGAATATCAGCATAAAAGGGATGTAGTGCTATATTATAAATATAATTGTCAATTTCTGAAATATTGTATATCCATACGTTGTTATATTGTCTTGTATTTCATTCGGAATTTGATTAGAAGAATCAACATATTTAGTATATGTATGGAACATTGCGAAGTTATTGTTTAAAGTCTTACGATACCAGTTATCCAAATTCCCAATAAATCCATGATATATGAAATTCACGGTTTTTATTACTGAAAAGTTATAAAATGTGTTGATAAATATTCTGGAATAACTCATGAAGCTAAAGTTTAAGTCTAAGAATTAACAGCGTATGCTGATTACTTCTGGTGATTTATATTTGATAAGTTTAATTAATCCTGAGTTTATGCCTAGCATAATTGTTGCTCCGTCGGTACTCACCGAAATTAATTGTAATCCATTCTAAATTGATAGCAATATAAAATTAATTTAATATATCAAATACATCCACTATTTAGTTGTCGTTGTAATTGGTTCACAGAAAAGGAACTCTTCTTTTATAGATTTGTATACTATGTAACGTACGAATACATCAACTGTAACACCTGAGTTATATCGGTGAATTCATCCAATCGTATACTAAATATTGAACTGTTTCTGACTTCACAAATAACTTAAAATTAATAATACAAAAATAAGAAATGTAAATAAAAATATAAATGTAACTATTTTGAGATCAGTGATTTATAAATGAGTGTATATTTATAAATAAATGACGACGCTCCATTTAAGACAGAATTACTTTAAAAATGAATTGTTATTTATTTTTATATTCTACAATATAAAAAATCACGCAGCCCCAAAAATAACGGCAGGCGACCCCCTTGTGGGTCGTGACCCCCAGTTGGGGAACCACTGCTATAGTGTCTACAGTATCGCAGATAAATATCATATATAATATATACATATATAGATGTAATGTATATATATATATATATATATAGATGTAATATAAATGTGTGTGTATATACGCGTGTATGTATGGTAGTATGGTAGTTGTACCAGTTGAGCGAGTGCTACCACGGCATCCATTAGCTAAAGTAGGCCATGGTGCACTATTAGTTACCAGGAATATATAGACCACGTGCAGAAGATAGAACGAGGTCGGCTCAACGAGGTGGAACGAATGCACGTCTACCATGTTCAGCATCATGTTGAACGTGGTGTAGAACGAACGGTACAAGTCTGTGTGTGTGCGGGGTCAACGAGGGGTCAACGAGGGGTCAACGAGGTGGAATGACGATTCGGATGCGCGTGAAACGAGAAGGGGTACGATTATATAAAGTTTTGTATACAATATACATTATAATAGTTTACTAATTATTTATTGTTGTCCATTACACATTAATTTGTAGTTCTTTAAAATTATATATATATATATATGTATATATTATACAACATTTTTATTTTATTTATATTTATTATACTATTATAATGTATATATATATATATAAACTTCTAATAAAGTAATACTATTAGTGTATATATATATATATATATTGTTATCATACTTTTGAAGTCGGTTTGTTCGCACGAAGCCCTCCGAGAACTGTTCACTATAACGTAGAAGCCGTGAGTGAACACTAGCATGAACAGCGCGTATACGCAGCCGAAGTCGTACAGCTGCCGTAGCATCCTCTGTAGCGAGTGTGTGTGTCGGTGAGTCATCGGTTAGGTGCAAGCGTACCCGGTGGTTAGGTGCAAGTGTACCCGGCGGTTAGGTGCACCCGTACCCGGCGGTTAGGTGCAAGCGTACCCGGCGGTTAGGTGCAAGCGTACCCGGCGGTTAGGTGCAAGCGTACCCGGCGGTTAGGTGCAAGCGTACCCAGCAGTTAGTCGCGTGCATATTCTACACGCTCGATATACGTGAACGTGCTATATATATATATACCATGTGTTTATTATTTTAATTTTGTGGAGTTATTTCATCCCATCCAGGAACTTAGATGAAGTTTTCACTTATAACTATATGGCTCTAATGTCCCTTCGAAGCCGCTTTCATGTTAAGGCATCCATGGGTTTAACGAGAGACGATCATTTTTTTAAATATCATTATATAAGATCACTTCTAAATATTATGTTGAGACCTATTTTATTTGTTCGGGCGGGAATTTAACCAGTATCCTACTGTTTGTGTTTCTGATGCCTTAGCCAAATGAGCCACATGGGTAATTTAGTTGACTATATATGTATGTACATATATATATATATATATATATATATATATATAATGTCAACTCCTCTAATTCGGACCAGAGGGACCGATATTTCCGAGATATCGGGTTTGCGTTTTAACGAGAGCAGGTCATTTATGTATACACAATTATATAATATCACTTCTAAATATTATTTTAAGACCTATTATAATGGTCATGACGGGGCTCGAACCCGTGTCCTACTGCTTGTGTGTCCGACACCTAACCGACTGAGCCATACAGGATGACACTATAGATGTCAACATTGGATCAGATGTAGAGGTAAATAGATAGGTATACATAATACATGCTACAATCTCGAGGTTTAGGAGGTCTTATAATAAATAACGCTTCCAGATATACAAAGTATTTCGATATTACTGATTTATGCACTATATAGTATATACATTTTATAATATATTATATATCGTTAGATATGTGTACTATTTTATTTAAGTTTAGGGGTTTAGTAAGATACATAATATATATATATAATATGTAATTGCATATATGTGAAATATGTAATAGTTTTAACTAAGCTTCACAATAATGTTCTACATTTAATTATTTACACGCAACTCTAAATAGTTACTCTACAACGTAAATGGTATACGTACTATATTATACTTTAGTATATTACATTAACCCAATATACTATATAATGTCTACATATCATTTAAAATATCAATTGGGCTCGATCTTATGATGATCATCAGTTAGAACTAATACACATATGTAAGTATTAATATATATATATATATATATATATGTGTGTATCAGTTATATACATTAATTTTTGTAGTAATCTATCATCAATAATTCGACAAAATCTTCATTTTAATACAAAATATATTAGATATGTAAATAATGTCTACGTTAATACAGTAATGTAGACATTATTTAGTAGTGTATACACTATTACAAACGACTATATCGTTAATGTAAACGAGAGATATTATTCATACGTGAGGTTTACGTAGTACGCCTGCAGGTTTATATTAGCGAATACCTGAATTGCGGTAACGAAATACCCGATAGACGGCAGCACTTGTATGAAGAATAAAAGAGGCCAAGGTGCGAGAACCATACTCATCAAGCGGACGAAGTTTGCGTAGGTTCCTGTGTAGTTAACTATAATTAAAGTTAACTATAATTATATATAACACTAAAGCATGTATTGTTTGATTACAGATTATTTTATTTTATTTCTTTGTGATATTTATTATAGTTATTGTAATAATCTACAGTATCCTATGTTGATTATCCCTCCCTATATATATATATATATATATATATATATATATATACATATATGCATAAAACTATGTATGTGGTTTATTTTGTGTAGAGTAAACTCTCGTGTAGGCATCTTTTACCCAAAGGCTCGGCTCTATCAAAATTATCGGCGTAATTTATGTACAAGTATCTATGCTTCAACAGTTTTGTTCGAAAAAGATCGATACTTCAAAAAGTAATATCATTTACATCACTAATACATACATGTGTACACTACTGCCTATCTTATAACCTGTACAACTACCTATCTGTAACCTGTACAACTACCTATATGTAACCTGTACAACTGCCCATATGTAACCTGTACAACTACCCATATGTAACCTGTACAACTACCCATCTGTAACCTGTACAACTACCTATATGTAACCTGTACAACTACCCATATGTAACCTGTACAACTACCCATCTGTAACCTGTACAACTACCTATCTGTAACCTGTACAACTACCTATCAGTAACATGTACAACTACCAACCTGTAACCTGTACAACTACCCATCTGTAACCTGTACAACTACCTATCTGTAACCTGTACAACTGCCCATATGTAACCTGTACAACTACCCATATGTAACCTGTACAACTACCCATCTGTAACATGTACAACTACCTATCTGTAACCTGTACAACTACCCATATGTAACCTGTACAACTACCCATCTGTAACCTGTACAACTACCCATCTGTAACCTGTACAACTACCCGTATGTAACCTGTACAACTACCTATGTGTAACCTGTACAACTACCCATCTGTAACCTGTACAACTACACATCTGTAACCTGTACAACTACCCATCTGTAACCTGTATAACTACCCGTGTGTAACCTGTACAACTACCCATGTGTAACCTGTACAACTACCCATCTGTAACCTGTACAACTATCCATCTGTAACCTGTATAACTACCCGTATGTAATCTGTACAACTACCTATCTGTAACCTATACAACTACCTATCTGTAACCTGTACAACTGCCCATATGTAACCTGTACAACTACCCGTATGTAACCTGTACAACTACCTATGTGTAACCTGTACAACTACCCATGTTTAACCTGTACAACTACCCGTATGTAACCTGTACAACTACCCATCTGTAACCTGTACAACTACCCATCTGTAACCTGTAAAACTACCCATCTGTAACTTGTACAACTACCCGTATGTAACCCGTACAACTACCCATGTGTAACCTGTACAACTACCTGTGTGTAACCTATACAACTACCCATCTATAACCTGTACAACTACCCGTATGTAACCTGTACAACTACCTATCTGTAACCTGTACAACTACCTATCTGTAACCTGTGTAACTACATATGTGTAACCTGTACAACTACCCATGTGTAACCTGTATAACTACCCGTGTGTAACCTGTACAACTACCCATGTGTAACCTGTACAACTACCCATCTGTAACCTGTACAACTATCCATCTGTAACCTGTATAACTACCCGTATGTAATCTGTACAACTACCTATCTGTAACCTATACAACTACCTATCTGTAACCTGTAAAACTACCTATGTGTAACCTGTACAACTACCTGTGTGTAATCTATACAACTACCCATCTGTAACCTGTACAACTACACATCTGTAACCTGTACAACTACCCATCTGTAACCTGTAAAACTACCCATCTGTAACCTGTACTGATGCCGTTTAGCTTCAGTACGGAATCGACGAGAATGGAGACAACGAACCACCTGTACACGTGTTCGTAGAACTGGTTGTGAGACACCTGGCGGGGGGTTTAGTGGTTGCGGTGTGAACACGGTGTGGGTATGCACTAAGACCAATGCATCCTATAAGATACATTAGTTATAAAATATATTAGTATATACCCACACAAATAAGTATAACTGTTAGTATGCAAGTTGTGGGTATATAGTATCTATATATATATATATATATATATATATATATATATATATATATATATAGGTAAATAGATATATGTAACCCTTATTTAATTTCCATCTTTTATTTAATCCATTTAATCACGCATTTGTTAACGTTTTTTCCGTTTAAAAAGTGTTCAAATAAAATTTAATAATAATACTAATATACTAAGACCAATGCCTCCTATAAGATACATTAGTTATAAGATATCTTAGTATATACCCATAAAGATAAGTAGAGCTGATTATGAGACACCTGCCGGGGGGGTTAGTATGCACATTGTGGGTATGCACGGTGAGGGTATATACAATACCTCTTATAACCGATGTTATAGGAGGCATTGGAGGCACAGGAATTGCATGCGTATATCATATATATATATATGTATATATATATATATATATATGCATATACACATGTGTGTGTGTGTGTAGCACTGGTTATATTAATTATAAAATGTAATTTATATATTCTCCGAAGAACTACGGTTCACGATATGACGTAATACGTCAACACGTAGATAAACACTAGGTAAATAGTATAGTATGTATTCGGCTACACTATAGTTTAAATATAGTGTAATACCTATAGGTAAATAGTATATTATGTATTCGGCTACACTAGGAGGAAAATACGATTACGATAATGTACGTTGTATACTGTACAGTGTACAGTGTGCAGTATACACTAAGGTGTACATTGTACACCTTATAAGGCCAGTGTTAATTATACTATAATGAAACCAACATAATCAGTAACCCTTGTATAATTTGAATACAAACATTCTTATATAAATAGTGTATTCTTTTATAATACAATATTGTATTCTATTTTATTTTAGAATACTCGAGAATTATTATAATTGTATAGTGACTAATTTGTAACAACATTTTAATAAATTAATTTATATATAAAACCAATATGCGTTTTTAATTCATATTATAATACACCTACCGTATATTAAAATACGATTAGTATATATATATATATATATATATATATATACTAACTATTATCTTTTGTTTTCCATCTATTGTTATTTGACTTCTCACACAATTTGCAGATATATGTCTGAAATATAAAGTCATACTGCATATATTATGATACTACCTATGTTATGTATGCTATGATAGATGATAACAATGCAATATTATATTACATATATATATATATATATATATATATATTGTTATTGTTATTGTTATTGTTATTATTATTTTTGGGGAGTCCCTCATCCTATCCAAGAATTTATATGAAGTTTTCACTTAACCATGTATCTCTAGCCATTGTCCATTCGAAACCGCTCTCATGTTAAGGCATCCATGATTTTAACGAGAGCCGATCCTTTATTTATACACAATTATATAAGATCACTTCTAAATGATATTTTATGACATATTTTAATATTCCGGACGGGGCTTGAACCCGTGTCCTACTGCTTGTATGTCTAACGCTTTAGTAAACTGAACCACACAGGAAGTTCATATTTATATATATATAAATGATTCTATCGGTATACCTAGACTTCTATGTATGAAGTTTATTTATATTATAGTTAATTATCAATATATTGTTTAAAATATGTATTACATATAAAATATGTATACGAAGTAAGTACAGTTTAAAAATGAATCTTAAAAGAAAAACGATTAATCGAATTACCCCTCTAAACTATCTCTATCTCTCTGCTCTACGCTACTCTATAAGGGAGCGACGCTGATTGGCTGACTCACCGGAAGTGGTCTACGATGTCCATCAGTAATATCAAGACGCAGTGAACCAGTACGTAGCCCCTGAGCGCGTTCTTAGTGAACGCGCTGAACTGTATGCCGTGGTTGTCGAATCTGGAGGGGGTCACGTGTTGGCGTCACGTGTTGGGGGCGGTTACGTAATCGTGTGTCACGTGGGGAGTTATTGTTATTGTTATTTTTATTTGGCGGAGTCCTTTCATCCCATCCAGGAACTTAGATGAAGTTTTCACTTATAACCATATATGGCTCTAATGTCCCTTCGAAGCCGCTCTCATGTTAAGGCATCCATGGTTTTAACGAGAGCCGATCATTTATTTATACACAATTATATAAGATCACTTCTAAATAATATTTTAAGACCCATTTTATAAAATTAATTAATGGTCCGGACGAGGGTCGAACCCGTGTCCTACTGCTTGTGTGTCTGACGCCTTAACCACTGAGCCACACATACAGTTAATTGTGTATTAACTATCGCGGACGTACCGGCAGAATTTGTGTTGCTGACCAGTTCCGGTAGTGGTGTCGGTGCCGGCTTCCGTTGTATACTGGTACATCGGAGACTGAGTGGAACCGTTGCCCTGGCGGTGGTAATGCGCAGCTATTTATAGATAGTCACGCACGCTAATTAATCTGTAATCTATTTATATATTTTGTTTGATGAGTATTAATTAAATTATAATTAATTTAAGCAAATGTATAGTCGATATATATAAATATGTATAATGTATAAATATTTGCTAACGATAACCTGTATTATTATAGGTTTATATATATATTTATATATACATATATAAACATATCAATAATTTCAATATATATTGAAAAATCGTTAGCAAATATGTATATAATAAATATATATATAATAAATATATATATATATATTACTGTATTTAGTTAAAATATTGTATTATTACGAATATTAGTATTATAGAATTTGTTATCAAATGCAAAATTAAATAGTACATATTTAAGCTAAATTATATATAAGTTATCTCACAAATATTTACAGAAGTACGCCTGAGTACGTATCGTAACGTGACAATATTACGGTGGCACGTGGAGTTACGCAATAAGGGGGCGTGCGTTAACTATTGTGGGCGGAGTCTGTTCATTGAGAGATATCGAGATGTCGAGCAGGAAGAAGGTAACCATGTGACATAACCTGTGTGATTAGTGTTGATAAGTAACATATTAGTATTATCGTATAATAGGCTTATAGGCGTGTTAATTAGATTTATACTACTATAGTATGTATATAGTATACTGTAGGTATACTGTAGGTATACTGTTATTACCTATTGTTATTGTAATTATTATTGTTGGTGGATTATAATTATTATTTTATTTTTGTATTATTTTTTTATTTACACGTCCTTTCATCCCATCCAATATATTAGATGGAGTTGTGACTTATAACCATAAGACTATAATGTCCTTTAGAATATACAGATACTCTATTAGTTACTATTAGGGGTGCAGCAATGTGGATCAACAATTACGGATAATATTTATTTTATTTATAATTTATTTCTATAACCATTACGAAATAATGTCTGTATAAAGTATGTGAACTGTCGATATGTCAGAATATATGTCAGAATAACCGAACAGGCTCTAGTGCACTAGTGATGTAACTTCTGCACTAGTGATGTAATTGATATCGAACCGAGACTTTTGGTTATTGATGCAGAGGCGAGTTTAATGGTTGGAAAAAAGCGAGCCCGAGCCGAGCTCATACTTTAGGTAACTGAGACTGTATCGATGCTTTAGATTTGACTGGCATCATTTACATCACTCTTATGTACCCATTTATTTGAAGTGGGGGTAAACCCCGAAGGCCCCCGTGCCCCTATTTCGTCGCCCCATGTGCACTATAGTACCTATATTATCTTTAATAATAATACGCTAATATATATATATATATATATATATATATATATATATATATATATATACTATAAGTACTATAGTATAGTAGTATAATAGTAGTGTAATATATTATGTAATATTATTTATCGTTAGTAAATTATCGAATAGAATTATCACATAATCCATGCATAGATAACTGAGTTAGGGAACACGGACTATCATTAGATGCACTTGAACTCTAACCTTAGCATCAACCACAGAAAGATGAGCGGTTTATTCATATCAAGTTTAGCTTCGATCCAAGCGCACATCGGTTCTTTAAAAAATACCTTCAATAATTATGAATAATCATTAATTGAATACCATTATATATATATAATATGAACGTTATAAATTATGTATTATACATTTATACATTTGGGTTATCATTATACACACACATATATATATATATATATATATACTGCGCACAATGTTGTAGATCAGTAACATTTTTAGAACTATTATAACAATAATTCAATTTGAATAACTATTAACCAAAATATCTTAATTATAGCAACCCATATGATTTTCATATTACCGATCCCCTAAATTACCCTAATACCGACCCAATGTTATTTATAATATCCAATCAAAATAGATCAGTATTTTACTTAAATATATGTCATAATTGTTTGTGTATCATTGATATAGATTAATGATTCATGATTCCATTCGATTATATACATACTGATTAATAACTAAATATTAAATAATAATATACACTATTTTAATATAATTACTATAAAGTTTAAATTTAAATTTAATATTACTATTAAAACATAAATTCACTAAAAAATAAATTGCCTATGTTATAATTAATTATATTTATGTATATATATACTATTTTATTGGATATTATAATACTACAATTAGTTATACCACAATTATTTTATGGAGTCGGTAATGGGAGAAGGGAGTCGATATTAGGAACAGGTATCCGATTACCGACCTCCCTGTTTATTCTTGTAAATATAATTATATCAAACATTTAAAATAGACACATTATTTATTGACATAATATTACCCTAATTACAAAATTTCAAATAAATATATTTAATATTGAATAAGTTATTACAAATAATCATTTAGTGGTCGGTAATCGGCGATTTTCCCCTATTTGTACTATCGATATTTTATGTTTATATTATATAGTAAAATATAATATCGCATATAATAATATAGTATAACTCCATTAATGAAATATATACGTAAATAATCAAAAGAACTTATTTTAAAAGCTATATTAAAATGCAGTATTATCTATATCGATATTCTATTTAATGTGTATGCACAATATATTCGAATAAAATATCTAGAATATTAATACAGAATTGTGTATCGTTACTACTGTTAAATAAAACCCCATGAGAAGTACCCTATTCTTCTTTTATTTTTTATTTTAAATGGTTTATTTACTACAAAATCACGTGGTGGTTAAGGGCGTCATGAGAAGGAAACAAAAATAAAATAAATAGAGTATAATAAAAATGAAGGAAAAGGGAGGGTAGGTTACAATGTTAATAGGTGCGTGGATAGTTTACGTTTAAATATTGATATAGTAGTATATTGTTATTTTGTATTTGGTGGAGTCCTTTCATCCCATCCAGGAACTTAGATGAAGTTTTCACTTATAACCATATATGGCTCTAATGTCCCTTCGAAGCCGCTCTCATGTTAAGGCATCCATGGTTTTAACGAGAGCCGATCATGTATTTATACACAATTATATAAGATCACTTCTAAATAATATTTTAAGACCCATTTTATAAAATTAATTAATGGTCCGGACGAGGGTCGAACCCGTGTCCTACTGCTTGTGTTTCTGACGTCTTAGCCACTGAGCCACACAGGCAGTTATTATTTAACATATAATAATAGTTTTGCGAATATTCGCCAGTGAGGCTACAGATTTAGACAAACAACTTATATTATATGTTTATAGACAAATGCATTAATAGAATAATTATAGCCTAATATTATACGAATTGTATATGTATCTAATTATGTTTAATAATATGTAGTTAATTTAAATAATAGTAGAAATCAATATAATAATAATGATAATCTTAATGAAATATAATATAGTATACTATGCATGGTATATATTCGATATGAATATATTCTATATGAATAAATGTGAAATATTTAAATCATGAATTAAGCATAATATAGAATGTTGATGAAATATAATATAGAATAACTGAAATATCTCACATATATATTTTTCTCAAATTTGTATTTGTAATATATCATATTAATTATACTACAATTATTTATATATTTCTAATACATTATTATTATATATATATATTATTATAGATTATACACATATATATATATATATATATATATATATATATATAGAATAAATACATCTCAGAATATGATGTAATTATTAGTTTGAATAATAATTATCCTATACATTTTCTATTCTTCTCTATATACTAGATATGAAAATATGGCGATCACATCAACAACACCCGCGTGTCCCCTACACGCATGCGTACGTCTGAGCCTATAGTCTGCGCACACACATGCGCCTATAGTCTGCACACACACACAGGTATACCTTGTTGACATTGGCGTGGTCCAGATTCTTGACGTCTAGCATCATGAGAGCTATTACCGGTGACATGTGACGTCTGTTGCCCTCGGACAGTGACTCGTAGGCGGTTACGTCGTACCAACTAAGGGCGCGGGAAGGGGAGGGGAGGGTTAATACAGGAGGGAGGGAAGGAAGGATATTATGAAGGAGGGAGGGGAGGGATAATAAAATAGGGAGGGAAGGAAGTATGTTATGAAGGAGGGAGTGAGGTAGTGAGGGGAGGGTTGATAAAGGGGGAAGGGAAGGAATTATGTTATGAAGGAGGGAGTGAGGTAGTGAGGGAAGATTAATAAAGGAGGGAGGGAGGGAAGGAAGGATGTTATGAAGGATATAGGGAGGAAGGAAGGTTAATAAAGGATGGAGGGAAGGAAGGATGTTATGAAGGAGATAGGGAGGGAATGAAGGTTAATAAAGGAAGGATGTTATGAAGGAGATATGGAGGGAAGGAAGGTTAATAAAAGAAGGATGTTATGAAGGAGATGGGGAGGGAAGGAAGGTTAATAAAGGAAGGATGTTATGAAAGAGATAGGGGAGGGTTGATAAAGGAGGGAGGGAAGGAAGGATGTTATGAAGGAGGGACTAAGAAAGGTAGGTCGGACAAAAAACCTGTAAATTCTGTAGGCATTACTATAAGTTTACTTGTAAATGTAATAGTTTATATTATGTTCATTGAGTATAATATAACGTAGATGAAATTCAGTTATTTATTATCAGAATCGAAAAGGAAATGACAAATTTATTTGGTATATGTGCAAACTGATAATTAGATACATGAAATAAAAAAGTCTAGAATAAATCTTAACTTTAGATTATTTGACCGTATTTAATATATATATATATATATATATATATATATATATATATATATATATATATATATATGTGACTGCATGTGTGGCTCAGTTGGCTACAGCGTCAGACACACAAGCGGTAGGGCGCGGGTTCAAACCCCATCATACCATACTATAGTAAATACTATACTATAGTATACATATAATATGGGTATCCTCGTAGTCTGCAGCGGGTATACATTATGCATTAAAGCATGCATTAAAGCATGCATTAAGCTGCAGCTTTTCAGATTAAAAAATAGCTCGTGATCTAAATTTAGAATTAGATGAATGCATTTGTTAGTTAATTCGATATTCTATACTTATTCCGCACGAAGTTAGTGCGCATTTCCGACGGACAATGTCCGTGGATATAAGTACTATTGTTATATTATCTATTGTAATATACTATACTATATATTACAATAGATAATACAGCTATATTGTCTAT
Source organism: Osedax fenrisi (assembly GCA_964019155.1). Classification (NCBI taxonomy): domain Eukaryota; kingdom Metazoa; phylum Annelida; class Polychaeta; order Sabellida; family Siboglinidae; genus Osedax; species Osedax fenrisi. The sequence continues at coordinate 16,619,460 of OZ025246.1, forward strand.
AGTATACTTAAATACATATAGCTATAACGTAATCCGTTCTTAAAACTCGAGCTCTTGTACATTACACATAATTCATCTGTTTAATATAACGATATGTTTCATATCGCACACACGCGCATACACACACAAGCCTATATACATACGCACAACTAACCTATATCTACATAACCCTTTCTTCTCCACCCGACTCAGGTAAACTCCCTCCGTATTCATTATCGCCTGTAGTAGGGGTAGTAGGGGTAGTAGAGGAAGTAGTAGTAGGGGTAGTAGGGGTAGTTAAAGTATAGTATATGTGTATATTATAGTATTGAATTGCAGGAATATATATATACACCTATAGGTACTATAGTACAATACATCAGGCAATATCATAATACTATATATAGTGTTAGGATAGTGCTAAAGTGTTGCGAATCAACCTTCTTGAGTAACCTCGCGCTGGAACCATGGTGTGTGTAGGGGGGACCAACCCTATAGGGGGGACCATCCATATAGGGGGACCAACCCTATAGGGGGGAACATCCATATAGGGGGGACAAACCGATCAAAATAGATGTTTTGGTAAAAGTGAGGCGGGAGGGGGACCAATATATAGGAGGTCCCCCTAGATTTTAAATGGGGGGATATCTCCCCCCCCCCCCGTCCCCCCTTGTTGCAGCGCCCCTATTCGTGATGCATTTACTATATACAGTACTATAATACTATAGTACTATAGTATACTGTAGTACATAAATCGTAGTATAACTGTAGTATATAAAGCGTATTTACTAGTAGGGCGGACAACATAGTATAGTATACGTCGTATAGTATATTAGAAGTACGAGTGAATAACTACAAGTTATCCACATGCAGGACAATTGTTATTCATTATAATTAATCTATCATCAGCTATATCTGATAATGTACTGTAATACAAATATCTAACGTTAACAAATGTAAACGTTGTATTTTACTCTAGAGTATATATATATATATATATATATATATATATATATAGTTTGTTCATGTTGTATCGCGAATATTAGATGCCCGATTCCCCTGTGGGAGAAGGGCCTCGACTCGGACAAAGTTGTTACTACAGTACGTACTGTATTAACCATATATTAAAGTAACCATATGTGTGATCTATAAATATACCACGCAAACATTAGCATATATTCAATTATAAATGTCGGCATAAATTTATAAATGCTGCAGTTTGATTGACAGTGTTACCATGCATAGTGGGATATTGTAGTAGGTTTTGTAACTTGTATTATTTAAGCTATAGATTTATAATGGTATGGTATGGTATGGTATCAGATTCGGGTAAACCCCAGGGAAGATAAAGAAGCCTTTGCGGATTTTCTAGTTATCAACCCATTTTAATTTTAAACAGTTCATAAATACAATCATAAGTTTTGACTTCCTGTTTACAATAATAAAATAATAAAATTTGAACTGTTTAAAAAATCATCATATTACCGTTAACGATTACACCATTTCAATTATTTAAAACAATTAACCAAAAAAGGATAAATAAATAAATAAAGTATATGGATAATTGAATGTAAAATAAGAATAAAACTAAATGAATAAAAACTAATAAAATAAGAAACTAAGCAGATTAAGAAAATAAAATGCCTTTAATTTATGAGATAAGTGAAATTATATTCACATGATTATAAAACATGTACATTAATATCATAATGATTTCCCAATATTCTTATATATTGATATATATATATATATTAAAAGTATTGATTAATTATAAATAATTTATTATTTATTATTATTATGATCAACATTTTTAATTATTAATTTTTAAATACAAAATTCATACGATAATGGAATATTGTACTGTATTTATGTTCCAATACGATGTTAAAATATGTACACATATACTATATACGTATACACTATACACTAAAGATGAAATGGTGCACTATTTAGAGTTAAGTACATAGATATGATGGAAGTCATATTCTCGTAATAGCGTGCAAAATGCAATTATATTACCGTACACATATAGGCTACATTAGAGTGAGGTAACATCGCACTACTTCTATGATCATTGTTAACATATTAAAGGACATGGTATACCGTCCTTAGTATATTGATTACACGATTAATATAAAGAGCGGTAATCACCCAGCGCGCGTACCCATCATTGTATATTTATAATCGCTTCATTCACACTCTATAGCGATCATATACGCTGATTCATCCGTTTAATATAATCGCATTACGTAACATAATCGTGATTCATCACGTGAGATGTGCGTCATCGCACCGGATTACGAATGACTAATGTATCACAGGCACACGCGCACACACGGGTGCCTATGGGAGTGCGTACATCGAGAACAATAACCGAGCGTCGCGTCGGACTTAACGGTGTTGATAATGTGGGCCAGTTATCTATGCGTTCGGCGAATGGGTGCATTGACCTACGCAAGCGAAGTGAGTCATCATTTAAATAATATATTGAATTATATATATACGTATTATACATTTTATATTTTATATAAATATGTATCGATATAAGTATACGTATATGTATATAAACAAATAGGACATATACGTATACATAGGACATATAATTCATTATATTATGAAATATTTAATAATTTGCAACTCTCTTAATTTAATAACTCTTAAGTTAATAATTTTAACTCTCGTATAAAAGCTAATCGTGTAACTATATTTAACTATATATATATATATATATATATATATATATATATATATATATATACTAAAAATTGATGTCAACTAGTCATGCTGGACATATCCAGTGCTTTCAATACGCTTGATCACCAAATTCTATATAATACTGTATACTGTCCCGTCTACACCTGCTTGGAGTTAGAGACCTTGCCCTCTCATGGTTCACTTCATATCTATTTGACCGTATTTGCAGTGTAAAATATATAACCTAATTCTTTTTATTCCCCGTCTCCTATTAAATATGTTGTTCCCCAGGGATCAGTACTCTGTTCTTCACTTTTCTCTATTTATGTATATTCACTACCATCCATAACGCATAGATTACTGTTCCTCGATCCTTCTTCCATTATCCTCTATCTCTCCCCTAAATCAGTTATTCGTTCATCAATCCGTACAACATATAACCTACGTATTCGAGATCATTCCTCTACTTCCTCATACCAACACTTACCTCGATGGTTATCATTTAACAAACGCTCTGCTTATCGCTATTATCTATTTTGCATTCCTCAATGTACTCTTTGAATTGCCCCTCCTATATTTCTGATTCTCTAGTACAAATATCTTCCCTTCCATCTCTTACAAAATATGCATCTCATATTCTATCTACCCCTATTCTCCATCCCTCAAAAATGATTAATCGGGCACTGAGTTATATTGGTCCTAAGCTATGGAAATCACTCCCACCCTATATTAGATCCATAAACCGCATAAAACATTCATGAAATATATACAACAATTTATATCAGGTGGCAACCTGTAATACTAATATTGTTTTTCATTATTATTTTATTTATTAATTTCCGTATACGGTTTATTCTATTTTATTTTATTATTATTATTGGTATTTATTATACCTACTTTTATTATTTGTATTCTATTATATACACTTTTGAGAAATCATTTATGACTCATTCAAGTGTTTAAATAAACTTTCAATCAATCAATCAATATATATATATATATATATATACTATTTACTTACCTAATAAGTAATATGGTACTATTAAGTAAATACTACGCAATATCATCTATGTACTTCGTTACGTCATACCTCCTTACTACATGAAGATTTAACATAATTAACATGAACATTTAACGTAATTAACATGCATATTTAACATGAATTAACATGGATATTTAACGTTTACCATTAACGGAACTACCGACTGATCATCAGTTATTAATGCGGCAGTAATTCATTCACTTGTAGTCTATTGTTGTATACGCGTAGTTATAACAATGCCATAGTATTGTTATCCGAGGTGATACGCATGCGCGCGGTATTAAAGATGATTAATTATGGATGTGTTCACTCGACCGTGACTATAACGATTGTTACGACGTAATGGTAATTGTTACGTCGCTAATGGGCTGTAATACAATAGAATAATGGGTTGTAATGCGTCGGTTAATTAACACTAACTTAATTAAGGTACACGCGCATTAAAGATGATCATAGACTATTAAAAATTAACAGATTAACATTGGACTAAAATTATCTTCATAAATATACCCTTAAAATGAAGCACACCATTTTTTTTAATTTTTATTAATCTTAGGTCACACGACAGCCTTGTGAAGTTTAACATGTAGTTAGATACAAATTTTGCTATATATAAAATAAATTATAAAAAAATAAGTATTTTAAACCTTTGTAATGAATAATTTGTTATCAACTTTTAACACACTATTTATTTTATATTAACGGAATAGAAAATATAAAGAATAGAATTTTAAAAAAAATTTCCTGGAAATTTCTGGGAATTTTAGAAATTATTATTTTATAAAAATTAAAAAATTGTACATATATATATCAAAATAAACACGTTATATGAACATAATAAACTTAATATATACAAAATTGACCCTCTCAAAAAAAAATTATTGCAATTTTAATTGATTTTTGGAAACAAATATTACATTTTTGTACGTCAAAAATTGTTATGAATTTATTTATTTTTTAAATTTTTTTTTTAGTAATAGTATCATTAAATATGTTATAATTATTTTTTAAATCGATGGTTACATTTTAATAAAAATTGGAATTTGGTTTGAACACCTTGTTATTTGGAATATTTTTTTTAAATATTTTTATAATTAATTCTTTAAATACTTAAATAATTAAACTTTACTTTATACTTAATAAATAATTATTAGATAATATGTATTATACTTAATTTTATTAAATATATTATGATGAGATTATATTTATACAATTAATTACATGTTATTATATATATATATATATATATATATATATAGATATATATTTAAAGTAATGATAAAAAGTATTTTTTTTTAATATTTATAAATATATAATTATATATATATTATAATACAAAACTTAAACTTAACTATATACTTAATAAATACTTATTAGATAATATTTATTATAGAATGTATTATACTCAATATTATTAACATATAAGATTATAATATAAGATTATATTTATAAAATTAATTACATGTTATTATATTTTTATATATAAAATTAAGGAAAAAAGTAAAGAAATATATTTATTTTTTAAAATCTTTTTTAGATTTAAATGATGGCATATATTGCCTCTCAATCAGGGTAACATGGATTCTTCCATCGCGTTCGATAGGGTCTGCAAGACATGTTGAACTCTTCGATACAAGTTGTATATGTCTTTCGACTGCCTGTGTATGACTAGGATATTTAGAAAATGTTAATGATTTTATATTATATATATTTAATGATTCTAAATATTCTGTCGATAAATGTTTTGTAAGAATTGATTCGAGCCACGTAGATTCCTTATCTATCAGATAATAATAGTCTGTAGCAGCAAAATAAATTTTTGGTTTGATGAAACTCCTTACAAAATTTTCTGGTGTTTTTCTACATATTAATATTTGTTTTACAGCTTTAATATTTACATCTGGGCGATCATCAGTTAGCATACAACACAGAATATTTTCGCTATGTAATGAGTATGCATTTGTGCTTATTACTTCATGCACTCTATCAGTGACTCTTTTATCATTTAATAATGCTGTATTTGTTATCATTTTATATATGTGTCGTGGAGAATCATAGAAATACGGTTTAGCTTTTATACCAAACCAGGTTCTCGCATATATTCTTATAATATATTTGCACATGATAACAAAATCAGGAGACGGGTCAGTTTTGGATAAATAAGTACGTAATATTCGATTGCCAGTCGTCAACCACCTGGCATATCCAAGTTTTCCAGGAGATCTCTTCGCAAGACTATCCGAGACAGTACCGGAGGAAATGGCTAGAATCATATCGCGAAGATAACTCTGATCACTGCTTAGATCATCGTTTGATTCTAAATCATTTCTGAAATCTTCGTCAATTGAGATCTTTCGAAACAATACCACGGGAAGACTCTGACATATCTGCAGTTCTACTCCGACATCGCCAAAATAAATATTAGGTCCACCTGACGGACCATCGACTTCTATGAATATTTTTCTTAGAGGTAGATCATTCATATGTATAATACATATCTGTAAATATTATTAATATATAAAGTATAAAAACATCATTGATAAATAATGCCTAATAATTATATGATTTATGCTATGTAATATATATTTACAATACCAAGGCAATACAAATAATATATAAATTTAAAAATAATATATATAAATAATATGTATATGTTTATATATACTAACATTCCAATGACATTTACAGTGGATATGATTTTCGATCAATGAAAGAGCTCCGTTTCTTCTTCCAGTATTTGTATTGATCCCATCAGCACCGAGAACTTTTAAATATTTAATATCATCTCCTAATTTTTGTTTGATGGAATTGAATATATCAAGAGCCTTATGACCATCTGACACAGCATGACATAAGTATTGACCACCTGGCTCGTTTAACATAGTGATGTGTTCCTCTTTTTTTTTTGTACCATCTTTTTGAATAGTAACGTCAATTTTGCCATCAAAATATAAACCAGTCATATCACTTTTCTCAGTAGGCATATTTTCGAGTCGACATTGTTTACGTTGCCGTCGCACTGCACACCTATCAAGTATTCGACTACGTTTCTGATTTGTTATCCAACCGATCAACGAATAATCCTGAAATAATAGCAGCAAGCGGTGTATCCTTGACATCATAACGTTCAGCCATCATCATCGCATATTTGTAGTAGGGATGCTTAGTTCTGTTTGATTAATTGATTCGCATCATGATTATTTGTAATATCATATATAATATTTATCAAATAATTTTAATAATATTCCATTTAATATATATCTATATATAGTAAACGGATATTTAAGTATAAGCATACTTACTTCGTATATGATATATGAACTGGGGCATCATCAGTGTTATCATGAACATATACATCATCAGTATCATCATCATCATCGCTTGAGCTTGACTTTGAAGAAAATATATCATCGAGAAGAGTGCTATAAATGATTTTATTATATTTGTGAAATAAAATAAAACAATATAATATTTATTATAGTAGGCTATACAGTAAATAGTACTAAATATATTTGATAAATGAGTGGCATTATTAAAAATTAAAATATAGGATTAAATAATATATAAGAAAATCTAATATATTTAAACAATCTGTTATACTAAGATAATAACATTTTGTAATCAATTACGACAAATCTAATCGAGTATGGAAATCTAGTTCGCAGTCAATTTCAAAAATATAATCTTATAAACAAGTTTGACAATCTAGTATGGTAAATCAAATCAAGTATAAAAATCTAGAGTCACACTCATGTTCTACAATCTAATCAGATAAACTAGTTTGAATATAAAGTATGATACGACAATCTAATTTTACAATCCATTTCGACAATCAATTACGACAAATCGAATCGAGTATGGAAATCTAGTTCGCTGTCAATTTCAAAAATATAATCTTATAAACAAGTTCGACAATCTAGTATGATAAATCAAATCAAGTATAAAAATCTAGAGTCACACTCATGTTCTACAATCTAATCAGATAAACTAGTTTGAAAATAAAGTATGATACGACAATCTAATTTTACAATCCATTTCGACAATCAATTACGACAAATCTAATCGAGTATGGAAATCTAGTTCGCAGTCAATTTCAAAAATATAATCTTATAAACAAGTTCGACAATCTAGTATGATAAATCAAATCAAGTATAAAAATCTAAAGTCACATTCATGTTCTACAATCTAATCAGATAAACTAGTTTGAATATAAAGTATGATACGACAATCTAATTTTACAATCCATTTCGACAATCAATTACGACAAATCGAATCGAGTATGGAAATCTAGTTCGCAGTCAATTTCAAAAATATAATCTTATAAACAAGTTCGACAATCTAGTATGATAAATCAAATCAAGTATAAAAATCTAAAGTCACATTCATGTTCTACAATCTAATCAGATAAACTAGTTTGAATATAAAGTATGATACGACAATCTAATTTTACAATCCATTTCGACAATCAATTACGACAAATCGAATCGAGTATGGAAATCTAGTTTGCAGTCAATTTCAAAAATATAATCTTATAAACAAGTTCGACAATCTAGTATGATATTTAATTCAATAGGAAAGTAAGAAAATCTAACCTAGTATGACAATCTGGTATACTATATATATATATATATATATAGATAGATAGATCAAAAATTTATTGTATTACTGGTTATATATAAAAAAGAAAACAATACCATATAAGTATATAACATATATAAACAAAATATAATATATCTATATATCTATTAGATATATATGTAAATATATATAATATAAATATATATATATATATATATATATATATATATATATATATATATAAATATATATATATATATATAAATTTATATATAAATATATATATATATATATATATATATATATCTAATAACTTCCAATTTAATTATATGTAATTATTGTTAAGATTACTCATGCAATTTTTTATATAATTTTAGAGTAATAACATAATTAATAGTATATAAAATTATAATTAATATAATAATATATAGTATATCATACATGAATTATTATTTATTAGATTAATCCTTATTTAAATTAAGTTAACATTTATTAATATATACTTACTAGTTTATTGGTGCTACTTGTGTTGATTCACTAGTTGATTGACTGGGTTCGGGTTTCCTGCATTGTCTACTCTGAATACTAGTAGATGTAGTAGCTAGCTGGATTGATCTGAGCCTGGTAGTTCTCTGATCCTGAAGGAATTCAGCCTCAGCTTTGGGAACGCGTACTTTTTTGTCACAGACACAAACTTCTGATATCAGGCATTTACATGGGCATATGTCGAATAGCTTATCATATATTTCCAAGTGTTTTTGACAATATTCGTGATAGTTTTTACGGTTTCGACTTTTTAATAAATTATCCACAATATTAATATATTTAGTTAATTTCTTAAATATATAATATTCGTTATATGATGGAATAGAAGCCTCTTTCCATATGTCCATTAGTCTCTTAATAGTTTCGTTTTTTGATTTTTTTGAGTTTTTGATTTTTATGAAAATATAGCTATTATATATTTCAATATACGTTGGTAATTTTGTATACGATAATAATAATGGATTAAAAAATGATGGTAAATTCTTGCGTATTCTTAAATCCATATTTAATGTCTAATGATGTCAACTATATATATAAAATTTAAATTCGTAATAATATTTAAAAGTGAAAACAATAACAATCTATCTGCGCATGCGTAGGATAAAATGGAAAATATATTTTTCAGATTAATTTTTTCTGTCAATTTACGTAACTTTGACAGTATGTCGTGTCATAAAAAATGACTCAAAAAAAATTGAAGTATACATATATTCTTAGAATTTCAATAGCTTTAAGATGTAATTAGTCCAACAAAAATTTTTTTCCTATGATCGCCCTTAACGCGCATATATGCATATATGCATATATATATATATATATATATATATATATATATATATATATATATATATATGTATATATATATATATATATATATATATATAGTATACTATTACTGATAATTATAATTCTCCCCTCCATATAGGGAAGGGAGATATATACGATAAATATGTCTCGTCCTCTCTTACCCTATCAATACCTACATCTCTCCACATTCCTTCATGTCACCCCCTGTCTATATATCCACCTCTCATGTTATACAGTATCGACTATTGATAACTATATTATATATATAAAATAGTAGGGTATATATACAAATAAAATAGTATTGTATACCCTCACCTACTTCCCTCTTCCCATCACTCTCTCTCTCTATATATGTCCTTCGCGCGTGTAAATATATAGGTATACACTACTTACATTACGTTACTAAAAGGTAATCGCACCTTTTGTTGCACCATAGTTTAATAATAGATCGTAGTAATATCGTTCTTTGTATTACTTATATATATAAGTATATATGTATACATTCATTACGACGTTTAAGCGGGTATACCACTGCTATATATCCATCTTTATATACACAATTGCCGATTATAGTAACTATGGTTACACTCTGTATTGTGTACCTCACTCCCTCTCATCCCGTCCCTCTATACCCCTCTCTCGCCTATAGGCGTATACTATAGTATATATATATATATATATATATATATATATAGTATACTATAGTACCGCGGGTGCTGACCTCTACCAGGAACAGGGTGCCGTGATGCGCGGCGAACTCCAGAGGTCGATATCCGCCGCTGTTCTCGGTCCTCAGCACTAACGTCCGGTCTTTAATCGACTACGGATACGGTAGACAATGTACGATAGAACGTGTACACAATTGAAATTTGTGATCTTTAATTATATATATATATATATATATATATATAGGTAAGGTAAGGTAATGATTTATTTATACACTCGTTATATTTTAAACCCTTACAAGTATAATATATATATATATATATATATATATATATATATATATATAGAATTTTCATGATAATTGATAACGAATATACATCACAAGTATGCCAGCTGTACATTATTATTGTTACCGTGTCGTATACACACACTTCACTTTAAGTTATGTCACGTGTTACGCCTAATTTAATTACCGCCCGCTGCGATATAGAAACTCGGCGATTGTAAAGTTTCCAGAATTGTTTGAATTGTGTGAAGTGTGTTTAACTGTTTGTATAGTCCTTCTTAGAAATCATCAATATTTTATATTCATAGATATAATAGTGTATAATAGTGTAATATTTTAAAATAAAATAAAAATAAAATAAAATATAAATAAGCAATACATAAATATGAATTTTAATTTTAAATACTGTTGTTCTATTCACATATATAGGTATACTTGTATATATGTATATATTTATACTTGTATATAACAAATAGACTAATAGGTATACATATTGGCAATACACACATATATATATATATATAGTGAAAGCTGTATACCTTACATAACATAACATAATATTATATATAATGTACGTCGTACATCGACATTTCGGTATATATTTGTTGTATTTACACCTATTGTCATGCGTATTAATCCCCGTACATCGATAATCCGCTTACATCGATAATTCGGCTTTATCGACATATTTATGATGTAGTATTTGGAATTTAATCCACTTATATCGACACATTTGATTATAAAACAAATTATTTACAAATTGTAATTTATGCGAGTATTATTCCCATAGTAATCATTGATATTGCGTATTTCCCCTACTACTCACTATTTTCAGTATATCTATAAATAACTTTATCTTTAATATATTACGTAATTGGTCAATATTTATAAATATTATTTAGATACGCCTAAAAATTTGTATTGCGATATAATTACATATATAATTTCATTTATTAAATTATTGTAACGATTCAAAAACCTAAACGCATTTCTATAGTTGATAGCTGTAGCTCTATTTTTTTTTAAATATTCAATTATTGTAAAATCAACGTAGGTATAACCTATGTATTTTATAAATTGTTACAATATATCCAATTGATATCCGTGGATATAAATAGTCATACCAATCACGATAAAATTGATATAAATACATGCATACGCAAAATACAATCACATATTGTCAATATTATATTTAATATTATATTGATAATATACACTTAACAAAAATGCAATCCGCTAAACAATCATCGATTACAAAATGTTGTTAGTTTATATATATTTATTATTTAATAAATATGTAATTAAACGTTTTTTGTTATTATTTTATATGAAAATAGTATATGATAGCGTAAAATTAATTATAAATAAACTAATACGTTATACAATTAGGGCTTCAACATTATCGCTCACATCGACAATCCGCCTATATCACATTTTTGGAGCTTACATAACCACGTCGATGTAAGCGGTTTTCACTGTATATATATATATATATATATTTATATCCTACTATATATATATGTAACATAGAAATATAATTGTAATATATTTAAGTAATAATAAATCGGAGGTACATTAGTATGAACTACTATAGTATTTATACGGCCACGAGGGTGCGATAATGAAGGATACTATTAATAGAATTAATAGAATTCTATACTATAGTATATATTATAGTATAGAATAGTATCCCTGATTATCTCACCCCGGTGGCCGTATACTGCACTACTAACCAGGGTACCTATGATGTACTTGTAGGTGGAAGTGAACTGTTTCTCGTAGTGGCGTTTGTGGAACGACATCGAGATCAGCATGTGTACGAAGTTGTTCTGCATGCAGTCGCGACCGTTTATGTCGATGCCGTGCTTGATGAACACGTCCACGACCTGCGCGGGTGCGAGTGTACCCGGTTAGTGACAGTCGAGTTACGAATACGGATAGGTACGTGTGCACCGAGAGAGGGGGGTAATGTCTACGTGGATAGCAAATATGATACCGGATAATAAATGGAAGCTGGTCGTAACCTAAAATAGCTATTCCTACAAATAGTAATGTTATATATGTATATAAATATATATATATATATATATATATATATATATATTTATATATATATATATTACTAAATAGTAATGATTATATTTGTTTACATTATTATCGGTTACTAAGTTAAGCATTATCCAAATTAATCTAAAATACGAACGAATGTTATTTTTAGAAAATATTTCAACTTTATAAATAAATTAACTTCATCTAAAACGAAATGTATCGAATCGAGATTGGCATTAATCATAGAATAATGATAGCATATATTTACATACTAATTTGAATTCCGTTAAAAGTAAAAAGATAATGCAATTTTAAATGTATTTATATTTAATTTATTATACCAATTTATTGAAAAAAAACTTCTAATAGATGTTTATTATTATTTTCATTTTAATTTCGAAATGATGTGTCGTATGCTGGATAGTTATAACGGTCTTCTTATCCCAAAATAAAATAAAAACATTGAAGTAACTCAAAGGGCTTCAAAGTAATACATAATATAGATTATAAAGGGAGTATCCCACTACCAATATTTCCGGAAACAATGTCCGGAACTGTTTAATAGAAAGTTATTTTGTATCATGTTGTAGTAGATACCCCCTTTAAAGTTACTATATTTCCAGCAAGTTACCGGAAAGTAAGGGGTATCCTACTACAATTGTAGTTCACTTGCTAGAAAATCACTTTCTAGCGAACATTCCCTGACATTATTTCCGTAAATACCTGTAGTAGGATACCCCATTAAGACAAAATACAGAAATATATTTGTATATGTTATAATAAAATATAATAAAATAAATATAATAAAATATATTATTAACTATAATTCCCGATCTATCTGTGGTATCGGTTGACTATAACGATATATATATATATATATATATATATATATATATATATTGTTATTGTTATTTTTATTTTTATTTGGTAGTTTTCACTTATAACCATATATGGCTCTAATGTCCCTTCGAAGCTGCTCTCATGTTAAGCCGATCATTTATGTATACACAATTGTTTAAGATCACTTCGAAATAATATTTTAAGACCCATTTTATAAAATTAATTAATGGTCCGGACGAGGCTCGAACCCGCGACCTACTGCTCGCGTGTCCGACGCCCTAGCCACTGAGCCACGCGGGTAGTTATAGATATATCTATATATCAGCTGTAGTGAGGACTAACGTTAACGGACGCCGAGATCACGGCCAGACAGATAGGTCTGCGCACGCGCATGAACTTGTAGGTGTTGTAGCGGCTGAGGTGGTCGTCTTCGTAGTCGAACTTAGCGTTCAGTAGCTTCTTTCGGTGACCGCTGCTGGCTACACTGTGAGGTGTGCGGACGGGGTGAGAGGTCAGATGTGTGGGCGCGTTTGTGCGTGTGTGGTTAGTAGGGGCGCTGAAACGATGGTGTGTATGTAGGGGGGACCAACCAATCAAAATAAATGTCGTGGTAAAAGTGGGGAGGGGGGACCAATACATAGGAGGTCCCCCTGGATTTTAAAGTGGTTGGACATATCCCCCCCATCCCCCCTGTTGCAGCGCCCCTAGTAGTTACGCATGTGTGAGAGGGTTGGCGTCTGTATGTACGTATGTGTGTGTGTATATATGTTCAGGCATGTGTGTATGACATATACGTATGTATACAGTGTACGACGTGCGTTAAGCTGTACGTTAAGCCGACTCGTACTTTTTAGAATTGAAAAGCCCTATATAACTTTTTCTATAGACGATTCTTAAAGGAAATGGCACGTGTATTAAGATTGCATTAATAAAAATGAATATAATTCAGTAGTTTTTGAGCGTTATGTGATTTAAAAAATACATGCAATATTATATGTAATATCTTCGGAATTTAACAACAACAAAATTTAACTATTAAATATGATAGAATTTAATACTTAAATTAGAATTATTATAAAATCAATAATATATTTAAGATACAACAACAAAATTCAAAAAAATATGCCACGATTTTTTTTGGAGGCCATTGTAAAATTCAAAAAAATAAGCATTTTTTAAAAAATAATTACATAAATAAATAATAAAAATAAGGTTATATATATTGCTATTAATATGAATATATAACATATAATTATTATTCTTTTAAACAAAATTCTAAATAAAAAAACAAAATAAATCATATTTTTTCAAATATTTCTAGGAATTTGCACACACAAAATCCAGGAAATATGTTAACATTTTATCGACATACAATAATTGATAAATATAATTATAAGAAAATGTATGTGTTTTTATTAAAATATGGTTATTACAAACTGATTAATACACCATTTAAATTACTTCCTATTAATCCCATGCTAAGATGTATATCTATCCTATTATAGGATTCCTATACTAATTTTCTAGTAAAAAGCGCTAAATAAATAATGCACGGATCTAGTTTTTGTTATCGGATTTTTCTTTCTATAGGTTCTATTTTAATATACGTAAAGGGTTTTATCTGTTATATACATGCTGAAGGAATCGGCACAATGTACGTGTGTGTGAGTGCGTGTGTGTGAGTGCGCGCGTGTATGAATGTATACATTATACACGTGTATTGGTATACCTATGTGGTATGCGTGTGTGTACATATTCCGGTACCCGCTACTAGCTACATGGTGTGCGTGGTGTGGACAGCGTGGCTAGTGTCTACACTGTATACACTGTATACACTGTCTACACTGTAGACACTACATAGTACATGTATACACCGTTGATAAACGTGCACTATACAAAGATATTTCAAGTACGTTTAGGTTACATTGTATAATATTAACGGTTCATTACAATCAGAAGTTATCTAATGAGTGTTTACAGTTTACCGTATACGCGTTTCGGACAGTGGTCAGTTACGTCCACCACCGGTCAGCTTCGGCCTTCGTTAAAGGTGGTACGCGGTTAAACAAATCCGATTCCTATTTGATTTGTTATCGTTTCCCGAGTGTCTTAATGATAATCGGTTTTAAATCGATTCCTAACATTCAAGTTTAGGAATCGGTTTACGCGAAACCGATTCCTAAACTTAAATTTTAGGAATCGATGTAAAACCGCTACACTGTACACATTGTATACACTGTACACATTGTATACACTGTACACACCGTAGCGCGGCATACGGCATAAGTGGACATCGCTATAGCTGTGCGTATACCAGGTGCTACTCGTGCGGCAATGTAGTCTAGGTTTAGGTTATTATATTTATAGGTTATTCTAGCTATAGGTTATTTCTACTACTATAGTATTATGATTCATTGTGATGTAGTTCACTCACTGCGCGGGCGTAATCGAAATAGGTATTTATTAGTGGGTTAACTCGTTTGTGTTTAGCAAACTTTCAGAACACGGTAACGCGCCGGTTATCGAGAACTATAGTTCTATATAGTTCATGTGTGATTGTTTTAATAAGCGACAACGATACGTATAATATGATGTATTGTTTTGAAGCCCTTTAGCTGGAAAAGAGATATTAATATTATAAACTAGAATACGAAACGGAAAACAAACAAAAATGCGGGGGTTATGCCCCCCACTTTAAAAGCTAGGGGAACATCATATGTATTGGTCCCCCCCCCCACTTTTACCACAACATTTATTTTGATTGGTTGGTACCCCCCTGCATACACACAATAGTTCCAGCCCCCCTAGTGTTTATGTGTAGGTATACTATAGTATACTATAGGGGTATATACAAGCAGTTGAAATCTAGTCGAACTCGCTTTAAATCATCAATAGCGTATCGATTAAAACAAGTATCAGTTCGATATAGAGAGTTAGTCATTATAAGGTATGTAGATATCGGATATTTACGAGTTCAAAGTTAGATTACAGCGATACTATATATATATTATTGTTTTAATTGAACTCATTTTTATTGCTCATTATTATCGCTTTAAAAAAACAAAAGCACTAATTCATCGAGTTCGATGTTATACATTATTTAAGTAGTTAGGTTCGGTTCGGTTTGAAAGTACCGACGTGTGTGAAGGAGTGATATGTAATAGAATCGGTTTATAAATGTACATATTTATTAAATATATATATATATTATTTTAAATACGAAATAATCAAAAAAATGTAAAATAAGCCTATATATAAATCCATAGATGTATATATATAAATATATATATATATATATATATATATATATATATATATATATATACTAGGGTGGGTGGCCGGCGTTGCCCGTGAATGAGACTATTTTAGGTGTGGGTGTAATGGGTTAGTTGAGACTATTGGGTCTTTTTTAGATTTTTATATAATGTTTTCTAGCAGTCAGTGGGCCGTTATTTATCTTTTTTTTATTTTAATGAAAAAAAACAATGATAATTTCATAATGTATTTATTAAAACAAAACTTTAACTACTATTTAACTATTTAAAAGTATTTAACCCAACCTAACCACAACTGTGAAAATATACTTTTATAGGTTCACTCGGGAAGTAATGCAGCTAAAAAAAACCTACACAAATTATAACTTAACCCAACCTAACCACAACTGTTAAAATAACAATATATATAAATATGCTTTTATAGGCTCATTCGGGAAGTAATGCAGCTACAAAAATCTACACAAATTAAAACCTAACCCAACCTAACCACAACAGTGAAAATATAATTGTATAGGCTAACTCGAGAAGTAATGCAGCTAAAAAAACCTACACAAATTAAAACGTAACCCAACATAACCACAACTGTGAAAATATCCTTGTATAGGCTAACTCGGGAAGTAATGCATCTAAAAAAAACCTACACAAATTAAAACTTAACCCAACCTAACAACAACTGTGAAAATATCCTTGTATAGGCTCACTCGGGAAGTAATGGAGCTAAAAAAACCTATACAAATTAAAACTTAACCAAACATAATCACAACAGTAAAAATATACTTTTATAGGTTCACTCTGGAAGTAATGCAGCTAAAATAAAACCCACCAATATTAAAACTTAACCCAACCTAACCAACACTTTGAAAATAACAATATAAATAAATATGCTTTCATAGGCTTACTCGGGAAGCAATGCAGCTAAAAAAACTTACGAATATTAAAACTTAACCCTACTTAACCACAACAGTGAAAATAACTAAAACTCAAAATATCAATGACAACATACACATATATATATATATATATATCTCAATATACTTTTATAGGCTCACTCAGGAAGTAGTGCAGCTAAAAAAAACTTACACAAATTAAAACTTAACCCAACCTAACCACAACAGTGAAAATAACTAATACTCCAAATATCAATGACCACACATACACACAAACACACACATATCACTATATTTTTAAAGGTTCACTCGTTATGTAATGCATATATAATTATAGAATAGATTTTAGAAAAAATATTTGTTTATAAATCTATATTTTTTTCTTTGACATATAATGATGACATTTGGCGAAATATTAAAACAGAGACGGAAACCCTATTATTCATATTATCATGATTTTTCTGATTTAATTACATGTATTTTTGTACTCCTAATCTGATGAATTCATAATTTATACGAAAAATTTACCGGAAGTCGGTCAAATAGACTATTCCAAAATCATGTATTTTTCACTTTTTCGGACGTAGCTCGAAGAATATTAAACATAAGAAGTCACAATTTATCAAAGTATATTCTATTTTAATTAACTATTTAATAAAGTTAAAATGATTGAAATCGAATAATTATTGTAGATTTTGATTTTTTACATCACCTATGTTTAATAATTTATGTTTACATGGCGTAGATAGGAAATAATTAATATAAACTCGTAACGTAAACAATATTAACTCGATTTTACTCGTTCGTGAACTTTTTCTCAATAATAGGGGTAAATAAATTCCGATTTACCAATTGTTATTTCGATATTCAAACAGGAAGTACCATTTCGTAAATCTACGTAATGTATTCGAAATTAAAGAAACTCATTTTTACGAAATTATTTACGATAAAATTCTCCACGATAATGTTTGTTATTAAAAATTTGCGTCGAATTTAAATTTTTCGATTATGTAAATCGATCAAAAAATTACACTATTCAACGATTATTGGTATCGCGTGAATATATATTCAAAAAAGTAAATCATTCATGCTACCCCCGCTGCCCCACTTTATCTCCCGACGTTTTCATTACGTTTTCCTTACGGCAAATTTTAATTATTTGAATTTATATAAAATATAAAATATTAAATTTTAACGATAAAAAAACCCAAAATACTACCAGAAATATTGCTCGTAGATGAAAATGAGTGTGCGCATACTATGTATTCCTAAATATATTTCGAGTAGCTAACCTCATATGTATACATTGGCAAAAAAAAATCCAAATCGAGCATTATTTGAATTTAAGTATACACTTTGTTGAGATTTTTGACGGAAAAAGACTTTTATGGGAAAGAGATTTTGAAAAATTATGAAAAAAAATCACACCTCAATTTAAAAAAATTATTTTCCTATCCGTTAACGTCAGGTGGGGACGGCTCGGCCTGGCGGCCTCGGTGTACGATCCCGCCGCGCACCACCTAATTAAAGTATGTTTAGACGAATATATATATAGATATATATATGTGTGTATAAATATATGTATAAATATAACCATTATGATTATAATCTATATATATAGGGGAGGGAAGATAGTGGCCGATGACGGAGTAGTGGCCGTTTTAATTAACGCTTAAATGGTGCTTGATAGGATAAAAAGCTATATATACAATATTTTGATAATCCAAATATCTATAATATATAGTAAATTTTTTTTTTAATAATTAATGAATTACTCTAATTTATAATATAATCATTTTTGTACAATTTTGATAAAAAACATGATTATATTTATGCTTATTTATATGTAAGAGTATGTGTATATATAATTAAATCATTGAATCAAATAAGGTGCATATATGCATCATAAATATAATTATTTAATATTACATAATTAAAAATATATAAATAGAATACATTACACCTATCGCATTTTCTGTTACTAGCGGCTACTACTAGAGCCTTGCCTTATTTGAGTGCTTTTTGTAATGCCTAATCAAACGTTTATATTATTAGGTTAAAACTTTATATATAAAAGTAAATCATAGTATTCTAGAACTATATGATTTCTAGTTAATTCAAAAAAATAAGAGCCTAAAATTCAGTATTTATCGATATATTAGAAATCTTTTGAGACATATTAATTATCGGCAACTACCCCCTTCCCTCCCCTATAGAAGTGCATAATAGATTTATGAAAATATATCAACAATACATAGTTAACCGTGTATTCTACACCATAGTGTATACATTGTGTATGTTGGTTAATCTAGCTTTATTAAAGCCTATAGACTATATTCAATATATTAAATATAGTATTCATAACGTACATTACACGACGTACACTATAGGCTATGCATACTATAGGCTATATAGGCTATATAGTATGCATATATGCATACTATATTTAGGAGGTTACTATATTCACAGTGTACGCGCGTGTGTATACATAATGTATGCAATTCCGCAGCCTAACATTCTGTACAATTGTTAACAAACGTAATGTTTGGATCAATTGTTCTACGGCATTCCGTTGTATCAATTGTTCTACGGCATTCCGTTGTAACGAATACTTCCCTAGGGATGTGCTTATGTACGCCTGCCGATGTATGCATTATAGAGTATATATTCGGTTCTATACCGGGGTACTACACTATGGTATGTATATATCGACATGCTTGATGCACTTCGGTTTGTATTGTGCGTTGTTAAGTACGGTGTTCGATGTATGGTGTATATATGCCTATATATAGGCATATATATATATATATATATATATATATATATATATATATAATACATATATTATATATGTCTATACATATATATATATGCCTATATATATATAAATCTATATATCTAATATAATCATTATGATTATAGCAGTGCATAATAGATTCATAAAGATATATCAACAATACATAGTTTCTCGTGTATTCTACATATATATATATATATATATATATATATATTATACTATAGTATACTATAGTATACTATTATAACTATAGTATAATAACTATATTATGCTATATATAGCATAATATAAGTTACGTTATATACCTAAATAATATAAACTATTAAATTTCAATATTTACAAAATGTCAACTATTATCAGATTTACAAATATACAATATCATTTCATAAATTAAATCACGACTAATATATATATATATATAAAGTAGTATTTGTGTATTTAATTATACTATTAATGTGTAAAACATCGATGATTTCAGCGCGAATATTTCAATTATTTATCGATTATTTATCAGCCGCGGTGCTATTATCAATCTATTATCAATCGACACATCGCTATAATCGGTCGTTTGTTTACTTCGAGGTGTCACGTGATTATCCACGTGATAATAACCACGCCCATGGGATGCACCACCACGCCCCTTCATCGCACACACGCACAACTTCGCAAGCACATCGTGGATACAAATACGCAATTATGTATCATATATGTGTATATATATATACATATATATATATATATATATATAAAGCGCTAAATATAGAAGACACTTATAGATATCTTGGCATCAACATAGGCGCTTTGGATAATAAAAATAATTCAATTAATGATGACCTCACATCGAAACTCTTGGCAATATCTAAATCTACTCTAAAACCCCAACAAAAATTGTTTATGCTCAAAAATCATCTAATTCCAAGTATGCTTCATACCTTGACTTTCTCTAACATATATTTAAATTCATTAAAAACGATGGATAGAAGTATTCGGGCGTTCGTCAGACGTTGGCTTCGACTACCTTCAGATACTTCACTCGGTGTATTCTACGCACCTAGTAGTGTCGGTGGGATAGCTATCACTCGTCTTTTTCTGGCAATACCGGTGTTGCGGCTAAAAAGGATTTCATCCATTAGAAGGAATGATGACACTATTATTCAAACTCTTCCCGATAGCGTTATTCTAAAATGGTCTACACCTCGAGTATACGATGAATACACGTTTATTGATAACACATCCATAAATAAATATCATTCAATATATTTATTTAATTCTGTCGATGGCAAGGGTTTAGAATTAAGTACGCATAGTTATTTTATTAATAATTGGATAACTTCTCCTATAAAGATGTTTTCTGGTCGCGATTTTGTAGATATGGTAAAGCTAAAGCACGGTCTACTATATACACATTACAGATGTAAACGTATGTTTCCAAGTTTAAATACAAACTGTTTAAGGCGAGGGTGTAATTATAAATATGACTGCCTAAATCATATTATGCAGACCTGTAGATTTAATTATAATAACATTATTCACAGGCATAATTATGTTAACGCTCTTTTAATCACTCTACTTAAAAAGTACAAATTTACAACTATACTGGAACCACACATACGAACACAACTTGGCTTACGCAAACCTGACTTACTGGCTTACCGAAATGACATTGTTTATATTATAGATACGCAAATCTCAACTGATACAATAGATACCGATACTAATTACCGACATAAAACTGACTACTATAACAAACCTGAAATACTCTCCTACGCAAAACAACTTACTGGTGCAAAGTAGGCTAAACTAAGTGCCTCTTGTTTGAACTGGCGTGGTATACCCTCATCCCTAACGTCTAAAGACCTATATTCGTTAGGCTTGAGGAAGCATGATATTACGCTACTCAGTATTCGTGTCATGACAGGCAGTCTAAATATTTATCGCAAATACTGCTGCAATGGATTATTGTAATATCCTTAATTACCTGGCCTCTCCCTTGCCTACTTCGTCATATTTTTATTAATATGTTTTCGCTAATAAATGGGATAATTGGCTCTGGTTATTAACTAACCATTGTCCGAAAAAAAAAATATATATATAAGTGTGTACTCTACACAATACTATAATTAGTATTCAATATATGTTATATATCACTATATATCCCCACCAATAGAACCCGCAAACATAGATAAATATAATACACTATATAATACACTATATATATATATATATATATATATATATATATAATTATACAGTGTATAGTATACACACTAGTGATCTAAATGAGCCAACATTTCCTGCTCCGAAACAACTGAAACATCCAAAATGTATGTTTCGAAACATCTTGAACATCTGAAACATCCTAAATTGTCGCTTCGAAAAACATCAACAAATATGTTTCATAACATATATAAGCCAATTATTCATTGTATTATTCATTGTATTAGATTCTCGTCTTTTTACAGGATTATATTTTTGAAATTCACTGCGAATTAGATTTTCATATTTGATTCGATTTGTCGTACTTGATTTCAAAATTAGATTGTCCTTGTATACCTGATTGTCACAATAGATTAGATTTTATTTCTTTCCTATCAAATTAAATTAGCGTACTTGTTTTTCGAATTTGTTTATCTGATTATATTTTCTTACTTGATTTCAAACTAGATTTTCATACTCGATTCGATTTATCGTACTCGATTATTAAAATTTATTGTAAAATTAGACTGTCGTATCATACATGATTTTCAAACTAGTTTATCTGATTACATTGTTTAACATATGTGTGACTCTAGATTTTTATTTATAATAATATCAATTGTAATCAATTGTATTTTAAAATTAAATAATATATTTTTTTAATTACAATATTATAATATCCATTCAATTTTAATTTTAAATATTGATTTCAAAAGTAATTTTTATAACTAATATATTATTATAAACGAAATTGTATTGCTTAATATAGAAATAAGTTATACATATAAGAGATTGTTTACTTACCCTATTCTATAATAATAATTTTTGCATCCATTTGATAACATTTTTTTAAATTTAAATAAAATTTATTTTAATTTTTTTAATTTAAAATTTTTTTTTTTTTAATTTCGAAGATAATAAACTCGTTCGAGCCGTTCACTAACCCGGTCCGGCTCAAAAACTCGGCTCGTTTTAGATTAATACACACATATATAAACGCAATACATATGCACACACCTATGCACACACCTACGCACAAACCTACGCATGCGTTTATACATCTAAGTACACCATACATGTGCACACAGCTAAATGCGTTTACGTTAATGTAAAGCCCCATTATAGGCCCATTATAGGCCCATTAAAGCCACATTAAAGCCGCATTAAAGCCCCACCATCGCATTAAAATAATAAAATAAACCGGAAGGAAATAAATAAATAACATAATAATGCATATTTAAATAATAATTATTATTATAATAATTCGTATATATTTAAATAGATAAAACATAACGATAGCAGCGTATTATTACGTAATCTATCGTTGAATACACATCGCCTGCTATCGCCTGCTATGACGTAACACAATAGCCGTCACATCGCAGCACCGGGCCTTTGTATACATGTACAGGTACGCGGTTTATGGTGTTATTGTGGTCAGCTCTTCACGAGGACATCAGCTCTTCACGAGGACATCAGTCATTCACGAGGACATCGGTCATTCAGAAGGACATTAGTGAGTGTGCGGCGCACACTGTGCGCCCATTCATGTGTGCGCTTTAACTCGTGGGAATTAGAACTTAACTGCACACTTTCACACGCCACGTCAAACTAAAGTTATGGTCGCCACACTACTATTTAATCGATAGTAATAATCTATTAATACGATTAATAATTTATTAATACTATAGTTCAATGGCAATACATAAATACTATTAGTGTACACATTGCATGCGGATACCTAGGTGTTTGTGTATGTGTGCGCGCGTGTGTGTATACAAAGGCCCGATACGGCGATGATAGGTCACGTGACGGCTATTGTGTTACGTCATAGCAGGCGATAGCAGGCGATGTGTATTCAACGATATATTACGTAATAATACGCTGCTATCGTTATTAGTTATCTATTTAAATATATACGAATTATTATAATAATAATTATTAATAATAATTATTATTTAAATATGCATTATTATGTTATTTATTTATTTCCTTCCGGTTTATTTTATTATTTTAATGCGATGGTGGGGCTTTAATGCGGCTTTAATGCGGCTTTAATGTGGCTTTAATGGGCCTATAATGGGCCTATAATGGGGCTTTACATTAACGTAAACGCATTTAGTTTGTGTGTGTGCGTGTGTAAGCTATATATTTATATATAACATATTTAATAAACAACGATGCAACAAAATCGTTAGGGTTAACTTTATTACATTATCAATTAATCTTGTGTTGTGTCTTGAAAACATATTAATAAATATATATCCATTGAATCATACCAATAGACCCATTGTTTGTCACATTCTTAGATCCATTATTAGACCCATTGTTAGACCTATTGTAGCGACAGTGTTAGCCACATTGGTAGACCCATGTTCAGACCCACAATACCCACTAGCCCCATGGAGCCCCCCCAAGCGGGCAAAAAAGTATACCGTTGCGTTAGGAATACTCAAAACATTAAAAGATAAACGTAATTTTAAAAAGGTAAACGTAATTACAAAGTAATTTTCAAACAAAATGTACTGAGCCGGCTTACCGCCCCCCCCCCCTCCCTGACTAACGTTAGTGCCATATCGATGAAGGAGCTGTTGTCCATGGTGATAGCGTCCAGGTACGTCTGGTAGATGTGCAGCGGAAGTACGGGGTCATCCACGGGGTCAAGGTCGTGTAGCGCCCACTCGGGCACCTCTTTCTCATCCTGGTGTAAGGGCGTTAATCGATGTTTGTTTAGGGTTAACGGAATACTTATAGGTACTATTTAATAGGCATTATTTAATAGACATTATTTAATAGACATTATTAATAAACATTATTTAATAGACATTATTTAATAGACATTGTTTAATAGACATTATTTAATAGACATTATTTAATAGACATTATTTTATAGACATTATTTAATAGACATTATTGAATAGACATTATTTAATAGAAATTATTTAATAGACATTATTTAATAGACATTATTTAATAGACATTATTTAATAGACATTATTTAATAGACATTATTTAATAGACATTATTTAATAGACATTATTTAATAGACATTATTTAATAGACATTATTTAATAGACATTATTTAATAGACATTATTTAATAGGCATTATTTAATAGGCATTATTTAATAGACATTATTTAATAGATACTATGTAATAGTAACTATTTAAAGTTATTTAATAAGTGTATACACTATAAACTATAGTTTAAATATAACTAGTTTAACGTATAGATTACGTCATAATAGGAATGTGGGTTTCTAGATTTAACACTCGATTAAACGACGTATCTCCTATTTTAAACACAAATGTACAAGCACGTGATTCACGTGTACAATCACGTGCTTCACGTGGTATACTATAAACCACGTGACTTTACTCGCGCGCGGTATACCGAAAGAGGCGGGTGTTTAAGGGGACGTTTACGGGACCCTATAGGGTTATATCATATATATATATATATATATATTGGTTATATACATTGGTTATATCATTATAATGGAATCGATCGCGATTAAACATCTTTGTGAGAATAGAATTAGTCTAAGAATAGAATTAGTCTAAGAATAGAATTAGTCTCGCGTAGTCTCGCGTCACGTGTGTGTGTATACAATATATCATACACCAATAAAATCATTTTGGACTAATATACCAAGTATCATAACATGTAGCCGATAAAGGCCATTCGGGCATGCCATGTGTGCATGTTGTGAGTAGATGTTTGCCGCACGTGAGATTGGAACTATTTGATTCACTGCGTAATTTAATTTCATTCTATATTATTATAGTTATGTTATTATCGCATTTACTTTGTGTTTGTTCTTTAATTCTTATATATTTGTGTGTGGAATGCTTTCTCGAAAGCATATTGCTATTGAAGAGTTCCTTTGTTACTTATTATGTATAAACTATATCGTATTGTATCCACGTGTATTAATTATTTATTTATATTATACAAGTAAAATAAATATTATTAATTCATTCATTCGTGGTGTGAACGTGGCGGAGTGTGTGTACCTGTAGGTTTGGCCTCGTGTAGACACGTGACTCGTAATGTATACGTGCATACGCGTATACATTGAGCTACATTCGCGTGCATGTATACGCACTTGCGAGGTTTATATAATAGATATTCTTGAAAGTAGTATTAGCGACGATGTCAATTGTAATAATAGTTTGTATTGTTATTGTTGTATGATAAGTTGTAGCACATTATGTGCAGTCGTTTAATGGTTCGGTTTATGGCGGCAATTTAAACGATACTGACATATGTCCTTCGAGGAAGTAGGTGAATGATGTCAAGTAGCGCGGAGTGAAATGTTCAACGTTTTATGTCGTTCTTTCCTACTAGACAATGTCCATTATAATATACAATCCATTACACGGTATACAATATGTATATATATACTTATGTATACATTACTGTACAGCGTTGACGGGGAACTATAAGTACAGAAGTGTGTATGTGTGGAGCGAGGAATGTGGTCGGAAGTCTAAATGGGCGAGTAATTCGGTAAGAGTGTTTAGAAGCTTCTAGATATATATATTATAGATTATAGTTGGGGGAGTCCTTTCATCCTATCCAGGATATATATATATATCCTGGATAGGATGAAAGGACTCCCCAGGATATATACTAAGGATGTACGCCGTACATTGTACGGCATACATATGCTTATTATATATATATATCGGCTTTGAAGTGACATTAGAGCCATATTTGGTTATAAGTGAAAACTTTATCTAAGTTCCTTGATGGGATGAAAGGACTCCGTCAAATAAAAATAACAATATATATATATATATATATATATATATATATATATATATGTGTGTGTTATATTTACACTGTATCATGTTGATGTGAATGAGCGCATTCTTATTTATTTATTGATAATTTAGTTAGTAAATATATAATCGAAAGTATAAAGTGTAAATATGTGCTTGACGACAACATACATTATAGTTATAGTTATAGATAACGTATACGTTATAGAAATAAATAATAGAAATTACAAAAATAAAGAAATTAAAACGTTTTAAAACGGTTACAGTAATTCGCGTCACTGTTACTATTAATAGCATTTAACCTGACGCGCCGTCTACCGTCAGAATATAGTCGTGTATTAGATACTATAATTGTGACTAAACAGTGTATACTATACTATGTATATATATATACAATAGCGGTGTATCGTTGTGACTATATACAGTGTATACACTATATATATACACTGTATACACTATATATAGTGTACAATAGCGTGTATTATTGTGACTATACACCCATCCCTCGGCCGTAGCGACATCATGCTATTGTTATCCTTACAACAGTAAGCGCCGCCACCACCTCTGTACACCGTACCCGCTACAGTCTTACACAATAGAGGCACTGTTGTCTATAGAATAGTTCACGATGTAACCTTGTAACCACCTTGTAACCAATTTGTTGTGACACTGCGATCAACGTCAGTAATGAGTTTTCGGCGGTGTATCGTATATTAATTATTATAAGCTATATTACATAGATGTGTTTTCATTAGATGTGGCCGTAATTGATCGCTACTATAGTAGTATACTACTACTATTCGTTATTACGTAATCTCTGGCTAATTAGAGAGCGATACCACGTGCTAATGAGATTGTTACGTACGTACATTTTTACATGTTTCGGTTTTCGGATCGCGAACTGCGCTTATAAAGCAATCGACCGTCCATATATATTTGTTGTTAATGTTCCCGATTAATAAATGGGTATCGGTAGTTTCTTGAAGTTTGGAGTCGATGGTGTAGTACGATCCGTAGATTGATGTAGGGAGAGTGTTCCAGGAGTACGACGTACTCAGTATGGGTTGTCGATACGCTTGACTGGGTTCCGCGTGCTATTCGTACATGCGCATGACATCGCGATATGTTCGTAGCTTTACTGTTTAATAGACGCGTATTTATAACGCGACTTTAAGATAATTAATTTAATTGTTTAGTGAACGATGTTCACTAATTTAATTTCGTTTCCGTCATAGTTATTGGTAAATAATAATCGGTGCATTTGTTGTTTATTTGTTTTATTTATATTTTTTTTAAAGATTATTGTAAATAAAATTACTTTATTTAATTATGTCTAATAGATTTTTCATAATAAAAATACAATACTATATATGATATCATATTAAAATGCAAGACTATATATAGCATACATAATATAATTGATATATTTTATTTGATAGTATAATTATATATTATAACATGATATTACGTGACAGAGGAACCATTATAAGGGTATACCGTATAGGGCACATAGGCTCATAATCAGATATACCCCCATTATCGTATAGTGTCGCTTATGATTTTCTTAAATCACGTGTTACATATAGTCAGGATTTGCAAAAACCCAAAAACCTTTGAAATTATTTGTTGGGTTTTGGGGTTTTTGGTAGGTTTTTTGGGTTTTATATGGGTTTTTCTGGGTTTTTCCTAGGTTTTTGGGTTTTTCATAATTTACGATCCTACTATTTATTGAAAAATTAGTTTATTATATTCCCATTATAAATTTAATATCATATTATGATTTATAAAAAAATTATTGTATCTAAAATTATTCTATAATTAATCTATAATTAATATAGTAATAATTATAACTTTTATAATTAATTACTTATTAAAATTAATAAAAAAAATTATATTATTAATATTTAATTATCAGTATACTATTATTATTTATATTTACTCGGTATATACATATTTAATTTATAAATTAATTAAATATTATTAATATATATTATTATATACAATCTAATATTAATATTGTAATGATTATAAATTATATTAAAATTAATAAAAATTGTTTATATCATAATATATATTTTTATAAATAATATTTCTTATCTAATTGTCTTCATCTTCGTCTTAATTAATAACTATTGTGAATAAAATCATGAAAATAAATATTTAATAATATTTACAAAAATAATAAAATGTAACTGATATATCATATACATTAATGTATCCAATTGGAGCAGGGTTGGAATAATTATATATATATAATATTTCCTATTATATATGTAGGAAATATATAAATTGTATATGCAAAAATATAAATTTTGAGCAAAAACCCAAAAACCCAATGTTGCCAACCCTGCATATAGTGTATATTATACATGTATATACAAGCCTATATATGTATAGATGGATACCGTCTATATATATATATGTGTGTGTGTTATAAATATGTATACTATACATTGCATATGCGATAGCATCAATCAGCCATTATGATATTTACATAATAAACATATTTATCTAACTATATCATATTTCACGCAATTCATCGTTTAGTGTAACCATCTATTGTTATAAGTGGATATATATATACACTATAGTGGATCAATCATCTGTATTTCAATTGTGTATCTATATATATATATATATAAATGTTTCACGCTCATTTATGAGACAAAGATATTGTGAAAATCAATTATTGAGATACAATAACATTTAAATTAAATAAATGTATTATTAGTAGTACTGTATATATATATATATATATATATATATATATAGTCATTGTTAAGTATATATACAATATTTTTCACAATTTAAATATTCTCATATGTATTATTATCACTCACTATCCAGCCCGTTATTATACATATATATATATATATATATATATATATATATATATATATTAAATACAATACAAATAGCGGTTACAAATGGACCCAATATATATATATATATATATATATATATTAGCGTTGTCATTCGGACCCGGACTTCGGACCCGGACTTCGGACTTTAGGTCATTGATACTGGACTGATACAGTATAATTTATGATATATCGGACTCGGACCGGACTTTAATATTTAACTCGGACTATTTCGGACTTTAAATATTAGATTCGGACTATTTCGGACTTTAAATATTAGATTCGTATTATTTCGGATTTGTATTATTGGATATCTAAAATACATTCCAATGTTTACCTTTGGGATTATATTTATACGCGCCATTTTCAACCAACATAGCGGTTCTGTGTATGTATCCGCGACACTGTTACTAAACATAGCGTCCCTTCGTATGAATAGGCGCCAATGTCAATCAAACTACCCCGCCCTTCGTATGTATCCGCGACACTTTTAATCCACATTACATCATTTTAAAATTATTCGTGCAACCATCAACATCATTATTTTAAATTTTTGTATTCATTTTAAATATTGTATATACATTTAAGAGATGATTCATATCAAAGAAGAAACTACACTGCCATTAAGTGCACAGTTTACATCACTATACGATACTTATGCTGCTGTCAAACGATGCGGATACAATTATCAAACGATACTGATAGTGATACTTCTGTCAAACAATACTGAGACTTCTGTCAAATGATACTGATACAGCTGTCAAACGATACTGATACTGATACTGATACAGCTGTTGAATGATACTGATACGATACTGAGACTTACTTTTTAGAAAATTTGACAACACTAATATATATATATATATTGAATACAATACAAATATCGGTTACAAATGGACCCCGCAAGAAGTCATAGACTTGTACATGTTATAAATAACTGTGAGGGGCCCTGTACAATACACTACAAAGATACTGTAATATTTGTATTCTTGTGTTTTGAGTAATCGTTTATTAAGTTCTTGATAAACACAAGATAAAAACAAGAACTTCCTGGAGTCGAACTGGGATCTCTGTCTTACTAGCTTTTGGTCCCACTGGTCCATAGATCCCAGACTATATATATGTATATATATTTATATATATATATATATATATATATATATATATATATCATATAGCATATACGCACCCTTTATAAAGGGTTAATCTAATGTAGTCACCACAAAATGGTGGATTTGACCCATTTGATTTTTTATTTTATAGCTAGCTAGCTATTCTAGAATAAAATAATTAATACCATTGGAAAGAGGATACAAAATTAATATAAGTTTCATATTTTACTTTTTTGATATAATTAATAATAAAAAAGGTATGATCAAAATAATATTGTATTTTAATATTTGGTCACCGCAAGATGGCTGATTTTTTCATCTTTTTTCGCTTTCCACATTGGCATATGCTGCCAGGCATTGAGTATTACCACTATATTTATCTCTATCTATGTGATTCTTTATAACTATAATTAACAACAGTATATATATACTGTATATTGAATTAATTGTAAATTGGTAACTTGGTTTTGTATACATTTAAGAACAATACGCTATATAGCAAACCCGATATCTCGGAAATATCGGTCCCTCTGGCCCGAATTAGAGGAGTTGACATTATATATATATATATATATATATATATATATATATATATATGTAACAGACTAAAATCTGGTTATATGGTTGTATAGTTATTTATAAGTTTATATTATATATTGTTAATTAGTTATTTTATTTATTTGTGTCTTATGTAATAATTATAAATGTTAATATAATCTAGTGATTTTTGTGTTTTTAGTTAATGTTATTTAGTTTATGATATATTTTTAATTGGTTTTTATTTTTGTTTTCTGTTATGTAATAATTAAAAGTAGAAATGTTGATTGTATTATATATTGATTTTTGTGTTTTTTATCTAGGGTTATTTAGTGTATAGAATTGGTTAGACCAATGAACCGTCGCGTAGAAGTAATATAATCTGAACCAAAATAGATTTAATAATATTCTTTCATTTCTGATTTTACCTTGACACGTGGAGGTTTGTAAAATATTATATTATATTTATTCCATATTGTAATTCTGTATATATGTTTTATAACAGATTATAACACAATATAGTGTATGGTTTTTCTTGTTATGATTTATAAATAAAGAGTTAATACAACGTTCCCCTATCATTTTGAGTGGTGTTTTATTTGTTTCACATAAATCGACCCTCATTATTACATATATATATATACATACATATATAGTCAACTAAATTACCCATGTGGCTCATTTGGCTAAGGCGTCAGAAACACAAACAGTAGAACACTGGTAAATTCCCGCCCGAACAAATACAATAGGTCTCAACATAATATTTAGAAGTGATCTTATATAACCATATTTAAAACAATTATCGTCTCTCATTAAAACCGTGGATGCCTTAACATGAGAGCGACTTCGAAGGGACATTAGAGCCATATATGGTTATAAGTGAAACTTCATCAAAGTTACTGGATGGGATGAAAGGACTCCATCAAATAACATTAAAATAACAATAAAAATAACAATACACTTTGGATAGGAAACTAAATAGTGCGAACATTAAAACTACACATCCCTCGCACACGCACACACACGCACACTCGCACACTAACACACACACACACATACACACAGTATAACTTACTTACTTGATGATCTGAATTATAATACATTTATGTACACTTTATTTTAATTATTATTATGTGGTGTTATTTATGTATTTTGTTTTATTAGTATTATAGATATGTCACTGATAACTTTATATCTATCTCACTTCCGAACGATTTATTTAAAATTGGATTTTATGACTAAATAAATTATACTACTACCAATACTACTACTACTATAGTAGTGTATACACTACTACTACTACTACTACTACTACTACTACTAAAACTACTTCTACTACTACTACTACTACTACTACTACTACTACTACTACTACTAAAACTACTACTACTACTACTACTACTACTACTACTACTACTACTACTACTACTACTTATAATAATAATATTATTAATACTACAGATACATCATTCATATTCCTCACCCATGTGTGCAGCGCACACTGTGCACACATATATCCCACACACACCCGCACAAACACTCACACACACGTTCACACTATGTATGACGTAATGCTGGGTATGACGTAATGCTGGGTATGACGTAATGCTGGGTATGACGTAACCTTGCCTTCATCTACGCGGTCGTCACCAACGTGAACATTCCAGCCTATCTTGACAGTCGGTTTTATCTCTTGCTGGACGATTTGACCATCGTCCATAGTAGTGAATGTATAGGGTAGGTCAGCGTAGTGGTCAGCGTAATGGTAGAGGTCGCTGTAGAGGTCGTGTTAGAGGTCGTGGTAGGGGTCGTGATAGATGTCGTGGTAGAAGTCAAGATGTTGGTTCCAGTTACTGTATACGTAGAAACATTGTAAGAGGGTGTGTTCAATAATAACGATAATTCTATTTAATAATAATTAATTTAAATATATATATACATATTATACATTTATATATAAACATATATGTTTATTTGTGTTCGTAAATGTGGGTAATTTCGCGATTATCTATATTCTATTAACCGAAAAACAAATATTTGTTTATAATCCCGCTCATCTGCTCATCCTCGTTCATCTGTATTTTATAAAGCGGAGTCCGCACAGTATTACCAGGGACTCCCTGATATCACTGATTAAAATAACTGTAACCGCTTTTCTCCAATAATAATAACAAGTTGTTATTAACAACGGTGTATTATGCGTGTACATTTCGCCAACTACACTATACATTATAATATGCATCAACATTAGTATCGTTATCGTAAGTATACATTACGTGTAATACGCTTTATAGTTTGACTTTACGCAACGCTAGCATTTTATCGCGGACATTTTAATATAAGATATTTTATAAATAAAAAATAAATATGTGTGTGTGTAGATGGTCTATGCAAAATATAAGATCATATGCAGAACGAATTACTTAGGCAATAGATTATCTACTAAATTCGCTCCCCATCAATGTTACCGTGATGCCGAGTAAAACAATAGTCGGTTTCCGTGACGCTTTAATCGATTGTCTTTGATTACATCTCGTTATTAAAATAATATTATTTTTATTTTCGTTTTCTCATAAATAGGGTGATAATCCCCTATTATAATTGTTTGTTTAGCTCTATCTTTGTGACATAGTAGCAATAAGTTATTTACTTTTATTGCGATCTACGATATTTTCGGGAAGTATAGGTATCAGGTACCATTCTATAGAATATATATATATATATATATATATGTGTGCATCAATTATACACTAATTATAATTAGTTTTAATTACTTTATAAAGTTACGATCCTATGTATATATATATATATATATATATATATATATATATATATATATATATATATATCTAGATAGCTATACAGTTTATTGAGTGTTAGATATACACAAAATGACATGAAACAATAATTGTTGATAATACAAAATAATTGAAAAATAAAAGAATGATAGGAAGTGTGAACAAAATAATAAAACAATATAACAATATACATACTAGGTATATATAACATTGATGCAACGTAAATGAATACATCTGGATTACCCGATTTTCTGGTAAGGGGCGACCAATGCAATGGGAATATTCTAGAATACCCACTATGGTGGGTTAGCATATTAATATTGATATTAAATATTATAATATTGATTAACTTATAATTCGGCGGATGGGCGATTTCTCGTTTATGGTAATCCATTTGCATATATTAATAACTGTACTAAATCCTCTAGTATATTATTAAATGAAATATGTCCTACTTCCGTTATTTATTTAAACTAAATCATGTCCTGAAAGACATGTTATATACTTAATTTATATTGAATATTTTCAGATAAGTTAACCAACTGTTTGATGAGGGGTACATTTATAACTAAGATTACTATATATATATATATATATATATATATATATAGGTATACCATATCATGAAAATATGTAGTTAACATTACAATAATATAATATAACGTAAAATAAAATATTTCGCGAAAAACGAAATAGTTTTCCGAAAACTGACACTATATAGATGGCGCCGTCGACAAAATCACTCGATTTTGCGTAAGTGTTATATCTTTCTTTCGGAAAATCTTTCGTATAATTACGTGAATACTTTACTTAGTTTACTATTAAATAAATAGTGATACCTCAATGTAATGTTTGACCGCGTATTCGAATGCTAAACTGTCTACACCTGACCTTATAACACGATACACACGGTGCCTTATCAGTACTACAACAGCTATAGCTGTACACACATACACGTGCATATTAATAGATACACTACACACACACGTACAAATTATAGTTTGTATGTGTACGTACAATATAGTAACTATAATTAAGTATACAACTATAGTATACAACTATAGTATTAACTATATATATACTATATTATAGTATAACACTAAATTTAACGTATGGGTGAATACACGAAGGGCTTTATACGATTCTCTTTGTATACACGTGGTTTGCTTAGAGTTTATGGATTCGAAGAAAATATTATTTATTGAACCTTTTTGAAACTAGCATGGTATCCATTCTGTTCTTATCATAAAATACCTATAGACAGAAATAATTTCGAAATATATCTAAATTATTTCCGTATTTATATAATGTTGTCATATTTTTATCCTACTTTCATAATTACGTGTTATATAATATATAATATATATATATGTTGTATATTGTTACTTTTCATAATTTCATATTACCTTATATAAAATCAAGCCGTAATTATAAATCATTATCATTTAAAGGCCCTAAATCATGGAATAATTAATGTCTAAATAAATTATTATTTACAAAAATGTATATAAAAAACTTTAAAAAAATATTAAAAAATCATCTTTTATCAAAATATGAAAATCAATTAAACAATTGATTATCTAATTTTATTTTTGTTTACTGGTATTATTTATTAAACGTTCATCTTGCTAGTTTTAGTTTTTATTTTTTTCATTTGTATTGTTTAGCTATTCTATTCCTTTTATATTTCGGAATTCAGAATTCATCTCGTTTCTGTGATTTTATTATATAACTTTACATCTTTTATTTTTACACTTGACTTATTGATACACATTTTTTATTCTTTACATAATTTATTTTTAACTTGACATATTGATATATATTTTGTATTCTTTACCTAATTTATTTTTAACTTGACTTATTGATACATATTTGTATTCATTACATCTTATTTATTTATATTTACATTTTTTTACTCATGAGAATCTAACTTATCTAGAATATGATGATTAGGGAAGTTCTCGCAAAAAAACAAATACATTTGTTTATTAACTTCTCCATTATTTCATGCTTTACAATATAAAATAATAAATCAGATTTATTTATTTATATATATATATTTATATATTCATCTATTATTTTAATTAATGGAATAATAGATATTGGTTATAAAATAGGCAATTATTTAAACTATATATATAGTATACAATTTAGTGTTGTTACATTTTTATAAAAATAGAATAATATTTTAATGAATATATGTAGCAAAATAAAATGACGCGAAATTAACTGAATATAAAAAATATATAACTTATTGGGCCAAGTATACTTGCATACTGTTATATAATATAATAATGGGGTGTGACAGTAAAGACGTAACACTAACTAATTGAAACAAACAAATGTTCACTAAACAAGAGGTATCGGTTAGTTCAGGCCTATATTCGTGAACACATGAGATGCGTAAGTTTACATTGGTTTAAATTGTAACATATATTTTAGTTGACATCCTATAGGATATATCCTATATATATATATATATATATATATATATATATATATATATATATATATATATATATATGTTCCTCTACCGAGCTAATTACACATAGTCAGCAAGCTAATACATAATACAAATAGGGGAAAGTAATCGAATACGGACAGTGCCCGAATACGGACACTCTCGGTCTCTTAGAAACCATAAATCCTACAAACAAAATGTTAATGAATAAAATATTCATAATTATATAAATAGTCTAAATAAGTATTTTTTATTTTTAATTATTCAATATATTTTTGATATATTCAATAAACTGATTTTTTTATTACGTTTTTAAATTTATGAAAATAAATGTCAACTTAAAACCTTCTCAATAATATGCAACAAATGTATCGATATAAAACATAACAATATATTATTAAAATATAAAGCAGTCAAAACATCATATACATACATAATTGATCTATTGGTTATCAAATATTAATTAAGTTATAAGCATATTTATAGAGTCCCTAATACGGACACTTTATATGTCTTAATACGGACACCCTATAACCAATCAGCTATCAGCGTATGAAATCACTTTCATAAATATCACTTTCGTTATAATATTAACCCCACCTAAAGCTAAATCTAAAAATGTTATTATTTAGATACTTAAATTGTATTATTAATTAATTAAATAATAAAAATTAATAAATTAATCACTAATTAAATTACATTAAATTATTCATATATTATAAATAATGTAGTTGTAATTTATCTGATTGGTTCATCAATAATATATATATAGTTAAGAAAATTATAGTTTATCTAATGGTATATAGGATGTCCGTATTCGGACATGAGTACCGAATATGGACACCCTGTTATCTATTGGATAAAAAGACTAAATATAATTTAAAAATAAAAATAATATTTATAATCAAATAATATTAATATATTATAATTTTTGAATACAAATATCGAGTCATAATATGTATGCATTACTGTTGCTCTGCGGAGTCCATTGTATTATCAAAGTTATACTCTAAATTAATGTGATATATTATATCATTATATATACAATGATATAATATATAAAGTATAATGCAAATCCATATATGGATCTATAAATACTATATATTTATATATAATTTTTCAATCCAATGCTAGGCGCTTCATTATAAAGTATAAATGACACGAAGTTATTATTAATAACGTATAATACAAATAAAGTATCCATCATAATTATGTATAACTAAATATGTATTTATAACTAAGTACTTATAATTAGTATCTATAGTTATAACTAATCGATAACAATGTAGTTATTTAAATACTCGTTATTGGTTTGTATGTGTGTATGTGTGTATGTGTGTATGTGTGTATGCGTGTCATTTAACCCACTATTTTAATTATTAATGTAAAAAGTAAGTAAAGTTAATAATTATATTTTATATTTTTAATTTATATATATATATATATTACTAACCCTCTGATATATTATTATTACTTTATTAATAAATTATATATATATATTATTAGTTAAGTAGTAATTTTTAATTTTAATTAATATTCTAAAATTATTATAAAACGGTTTAAACTCGGGTCAGTCAACTAAACATAATAATAACATCCTAGAGGTGGCTGTCACTATATATAGTGAGTATATATATATACTCTATAAGTTTGCCATGTAAGCGTGTGTATTCGTGTGCGTGCGTTTTTATGCTACGTTCATACTTCCTATTGCATCTGTGTATATATTCAACGCGTGTATTTACACCGTGTGAACATATATATATATATATATATATATATATATATATATATATATATATATGTGGGTTGTGTGTTTGTATATTCAAATGTATATGAGATATTTTATATTTATTTATTATATATATATATTATGATCGATAAATTATTTAATTAGATAATTAAATTTCACGTATACGTATATATATATACAAGAAAATCGTATAAGAAAACATAAAAAAGAAATATAAATGTTATTACTGTCATCATCATTATTATTATCTTTATTAGTATGTGTTAGGACATCGATTATTTAATAATGTTATTTACTTGGAATGTGTATTTATGTATTTATGAATACACACACACACACACAAATATATATATATATATATATATATATATATATATATATATATATATATATATATATATGTATATATATATGTTAGTTGTAATTAATACACTTCAATTAAATCATGTTCAATTACATCGCGTTATTTAATTACACATTATGTTACCATGTTATTAACGCGTTATTAATTAGCGAAAGATATTTAGCGGATGATTCATCATCGCCGACAGCATGATTCACAGCCGTCATCAAACTTAATATCGCCCATAGAATTAATTATGAATGAACGCGCGCGTGTGTAAAGTGTATCTGCAGACGCAGCGACTCCCGTACACGCCACGTATAGCGTAGTGTACACGGCGTATACGCACACTGTACGATAACCGTAAGAGTAGTCGCTGTTCATGAACACCACTAATACAACTGGGATATGTACAATGTATGTACATTGTACATACGTGCACATACTGTATCGCATAGTTTTTTTTAGAATTTAATTAGGTCAATTAGATATTGCGAAAGACTACAATGTACAGTCGTACGACGTACACGCTGCGAGATAATACACACGTGTTACGTAACATTGCGTAACTCTTTACAGTCACGTGTTCGTATTGTTAGGCGGCACCGCGTTGTCATGATGCATCTACAATATTATGCGCAGTATTAAGTTTTCTTTTAATTAATAAAGTATTTACAATGATTTAAAAAAAGATATCATTCAAATATTTAAAAAGTAAAAACAGAATATTACATTTTATTAAATATCAATTATAGGATTGAATATTTTTTAAAACAATATACTTATTCATATTTATCATTACATTTCTAACAGTTCATATATATACAATTTTTTGATATCTCTTATAGTTACTGAGATACGAGATGGGGTCGGTATTAGGAGGGGGTCGGTAATCGGGGACTTTCCCCTATATATTAGTGATCTAAAACGAGCCGAGTTTTTCGAGCCGACAAGGGTTAGTGAACTGCTCGATCGAGTCGAGCCGGTCACATGGCTCAATCGAATTTATTATCATTGAAATTATAAATATTAAAACAAAAATTAAATTAAAAAAAAATGAAAATAAATGTTATTTAAATTTTTTTAAATTGTATCAAATGGATGCAAAAATTATTATTATAGAAGAGGGTAATTAAACAATATATTATATGTTTAACTTGTTTATATACTAAGCAATGTAATTTCATTTATAATAATATATTTGTTATACAAATTACTTTTGAAATAAATATTTAATTAAAATTAAAATTTAATAGATATTATAATATTATAATTTAAAAAATATTTTATTTAATTTTAAAATACAATTGATTATAGTTGATATTATTATAAATCAAAATCTAGAGTCACACATATATTCAACAATGTAATCAGATAAACTAGTTTAAAGATCAAGTATGATACGACAGTCTAATTTTACAATATATTTTAACAATCGAGTACGACAAATCGAATCGAGTATGAAAATCTAGTTCGCAGTGAATTTCAAAAATATAATCCTATAAACAATTTCGACAATCTAGTAAAATAAATCGTATCAAATATAAAAATCTAGGGTCACACTCATGTTCTACAATTTAATTAGATAAACTAGTTTGAAGATCAAGTATGATAACACAATCTAATTTTACAATCAATTTCGACAATTGAGAACGACAAATCGAATCGAGTATGTAAATCTAGTTTGAAATCAAGTATGAAAATCGAATGCACAGTCAATTTAAAAAATATAATCCTGTAAACAAGTTCGACAATCTAATACAATGAATCGAATTTGAATAATTGGCTTATATATTTTATGAAACATATTTTTTGATGTTTTTCCGAACGACAATTTATGATGTTTCAGATGTTTCAGATGTTTCGAAACATACATTTTTGATGTTTCAGTTGTTTCGAAGCAGGAAATGTTGGCTCATTTAGATCACTAATATATTCCTCATGTTTCTAGTATAATGTATACGCAGTACTAGTATGTGGTACCTATAGGTAATACGTATCAAGTAGGTATACTGACATGTACCTTAACTATATAATTATCTATAGACGTGCACGCGCATGTAACCGCGTGGTTTTATTATTAATTATATAGTGTATGTGTGTGTGTATATGAATAATAGCATTACAATTATATATTCTATATATATATGTAACAATATTAAACATATTTTTAAGTAAAATTATTCAAAATATAATTTATAAATTAAAAATATTGTTCTATATTTACATATTAAATATTATATGCAAATATATATATTTTTTAAATTGTATTTTTTTATAACAGTATAATTTTACATTAAATAATTAATTAAAAATAAATTCGATGTCAGGAAACGTTTACATCTTAATTAATGCTATATTTTTTTAAATGCTACAGTTATATTTATGAAAATAATTATTTATAAATACTATATTATATATATATATATATATATATATATATTTATATATATATATATATATATTTACTTGAATATAGCGTCGGAACAGGGGGGTGGGTGTTGCAACCCCCCCCCCCTGGAAAGATAATTAAGGGGTTTTTATATCTAACCCCTCCTGTCATTTAGGTCAAATGAAGGATTTTTTCTGTATGTTATTATAATCTCCGTGATAATTATATGTTGGCAGAAATTAATAATTTATCATAGACATTAGAGCGAAGAATTATAGCATAAATGTCTATGAATTTTATATTTATAATCTATTATATTTTTTTTATTCATTAAAAAATATAATAAAATTTCTAATATATTATTATTAAACTTTATTTATAATGAAGAAAATTATCTATTTGGCTATTGGTTAGTTTATATAAATATACTTAAATTGAACTGTTTATATTTGTTTAATTTAAACTTTAAATAACATTATTAAAAATGAATAGGATTTTATTCATTTAGTATTGTATTCATCCTATGGGATCTATATGATGTATACATCAAGTACTAGCGAATCTATTGCACATATTCTGAAAGACATCAATATTCGTATCGGTCTATATATGTCTAATTTACGCGGACAATGTTATAATAGAGCTTCTACTATGATAGCTGTGTATAAAGATATATAAGTCCTGATACAAAAAGAATAACCATTGGCAAATTAAGGGGTATCCCATTACCAGTATTTCCGTAAATAATTTCCGGAAATATTTACTAGAAAGTTATAATCTAGCAAGTTAACTATAATTATAGTGGGATACCCCCTTAATTTCCGGCAAATTGCCGGAAATATAGTAACTTTACCCCTCTAACTTTTCCCACTACAACTTGCCAGAAAATAACTTTCTAGAAATATACCACTTTACACACCTTGTAGATCTTATCGACTAAATCATGTTTTTAAATGAGTTACTCGATGTAAAGTTTCACATGCTTCTTTATCCATAGTGAATGATATTGGTGTTCAAAAATGTTTTTAGCAAATCTGGACATTTTAGATATTTATACTAATCTATTGATAACACTGGTCTGCATCAAAAATAGGATGAAATTCTGTCAATTGATTCTAGACTTATTTTTGACACTGATCTCAAATGTGAAAGCCGTTTTTCTAAATCACGTCTAGTTTTTTTTTTATTCACCTTTCAAATATTTTCCAAAAAGTGAGATTTCTAGAAAAAAAAATATTTTTATAATTTTTAAAACCTTAATTATTAGTAAAATATTTTATAAAATCATATAAATATGCCTGAATATATTTTATATATATATATTCAAGTATACATTATACATTTAAAATATTATAAAATATGTTTACAAGTTGTATACAAAAATGATTTTTAAACTATGTACCCCACAAATATTTGATTATTTTCAAAAAAAATTAATAGGTCAATATTTAATGACAAAAATTATAGAATACATATGTAATATATTTTTCTAGATAGATTTTTAACGCTCCTTTCAGATACGTTTTTAGTTTTTACATATCGGGTTTAGTTTTCTTTTTTTTTCAATTTAAAATATTTTTTTTTGATTTTTTTCTCAATTTTTTTAAGTTATTAATTTATACTATTTAATGTATTTAAAAGTACTCAATTTATAACTATATTATATAGTTTAAAAATCATTTTTGTATACAACTTGTAAACATATTTTATAATATTTTAAATGTATAATGTATACTTGAATATATATATAAAATATATTCAGGCATATTTATATGATTTTATAAAATATGTTACTAATAATTAAGGTTTTAAAAATTATAAAAATATTTTATTCTAGAAATCTCACTTTTTGGAAAATATTTGAAAGGTGAATACAAAAAAAACGGTTTTCACATATGAGATCAGTGTCAAAAATAAGTCTAGAATCAATTGACAGAATATCATCCTATTGAAAAAAGTTAAAAAATGCAGGCCAGTGTAATAAAACCAGATTCAATTCAATTTGTCCTACCATGTGGACAGTAAGATTTAAGGCTATTTCAGCAGTTATGAATAACTATTTAGATATTATAAATGCATTTGAACAATTTACAATGGCAATCATAAATAGTTCTGAACAAATCGCAAAAACATATTCAAATAAGAATACTCTACTAGAAACAAATAACCTAGGTATATTTTACAATAATTACATTATAGTATTTAGTTTATAAAGAATACCAATTTCTTAAACCCCCCCCCCCCCATAGGAAAAAATCGTTCTGGTGGCCTTATATATAGCATTTATTTTATAAATATGTAGACTTCAATTGGAATAATTGTGTTCAACAATAAATACAGGGGTGAAGGGGAGCTGCATTCATTTTACACTTAAGTTAATATAATATCATAAAACGTTGGTTATTATTAGTTCAAAACTCTTTAATTCTTTATTTAGTAAAACTCTTCGTGTTTCATTAAAGGTTTTATTAAAGGTTCGAAAACCCTTCTCTCAGTGGACCACTAATTAAAGGTTTATTCAGCGAAAACTAAAGGCT
Source organism: Osedax fenrisi (assembly GCA_964019155.1). Taxonomy (NCBI): domain Eukaryota; kingdom Metazoa; phylum Annelida; class Polychaeta; order Sabellida; family Siboglinidae; genus Osedax; species Osedax fenrisi. The sequence goes on from OZ025246.1 coordinate 16,663,683, forward strand.
TATTTTTAACAGTTTAGGATGTGTTGTTATTATCAGTTATGGAGTTGTGTTACTGTATATACATTATATTGTATATAACACCACATATATATATATATATATATATATATATATATATATATATATATATATACGGTATACCATATATAGAAGAATACCTGTAGACGAATCTAATATCTATATGGCAATCTACGCACCTAATAATTAATGCATTGATTCTGTATTCGCGGATATGTCCTTTACGCGCGCCATGTCCTTTAGGTAAACTATTCTATGATTTGTGTGAATGTTAAAAACGCCCATAGGTATATCCCCAGAGATATTTGAAATCGGGCGTAAATATTTCATTAGGGGAGTTCAAATGTCAGCACCGATTGTAATCATACTAATGTCTATGATATACTATACATCATATTTAGTATGTACAATATTATACGTATATATATATATATATATATATATATATATAGTAACCAAGTATACGTATAGGTACGTCATTATTTATTTATACACTTGTATTTTTTACAATCTCACGAGTGTAGATGAAAAGAAGAGAAACTATATAGATGTGTTATATAATAAGATAAATAAGAAGTGAAATATAAGAAGTGAATCATAAAAAGTGAATCATAAGAAGTGTATCCTAAACTATAACTGCGATATAAACTTATATTATAATAAGTACGTAAATGTATCTTAAAATGTATATGACTCTTCATGTTTATTTGGTTTCTAGGTGAGTAATTCTACAGCGTATATATATATATATATTTATATATATATATATATATATATATATATATATATATATATATGCGTATATATATGTGTATATATGTAATACATATTATGTATATATATATATATATATATATTCGATATGGCCACTTCACCTAAATTATATGTTCGTTGTTCGTTATTCGTTAAATTTAACAGACGGAATTGCATATAATATTGATGAATGGGGGTTGACGCATCTTTATTTCATCGATAACGTTCTTCGTAGGTAGGTTTCTGTTCGCTACATATTACGTGTGGGTTGATTGTGCGCATCGCTTTAAATGTATCCATTGTATCCATGTACCATTAATTAACCATGAAGGACATTTAACATACTTTAACGATACTATTATATTGTCCTATTATAATATATATATATATTGAAGATTTTAATACGTACCAGTTACCAGGTTTACTTTATAATATATATTATTTATTGAATCACTATAGTAATAGAATCACTATAGTGATCACTATATACGATAACTTCATATACGATAACTTAATCTAGATAAACACTAGCGAATGTATACAATTTACAATAGTAAATAATATTTAGTAAATATATTGTAGAGGATACAGTTAAATGTTTATATATATATATATATATATATATATATATATTAACATTGTATGTTACTCTGTAAATAACAATGGTATTATAGCTGAATAAATATAATATGTTTTACAAATTAGATTACATGAAATACTATACAGCGCATGACGTGAGTTACCCTAAGTAGAAATCAATATAATAATAATAAAGTGCTTTTATATTAAATAGTATTTAATCTAGAATTATCATTCTATATATATATATATATATATATATATATATATATATATATATATATATGATGATATTACATTTATATTTATCATGTTGTAATACAAGTGAATACTAACGCATTGATTGGGTCCATTATTCCCTCGTACAGGTAGGTAGGTTGCACGTGTAACCTACAGTTTATGTATACGCTATGCTACGTAAAACTATAGTGGTTATGTTATTGGGGTTTTACGATTAAGTTAGGTGAAGTATACTTATAAGGTTAAGTAAGATTAATAATATTCGGTTCATTTTGATAATACGCCTAGTTTGTGTTCCCAAGTTATACTATATATAGTATATATAGAGAAAGCACAAAAAGTGTAATAATTATAATTGAATATTAATATAAAAATCTGATATTTAATAGATAACAGATAATTATATGTTATCTATTAAATAACAGTTATTAAAAATCGCTAAATTCACAACTTTATTAACTTAGAAGTGGACCCGAGTACATAAACCTTCATTTAATCGCTAGTTTTACCTCCCTTAATTATTATTGTTCACTCCATATTTATATATGCATATGTTACCTAAATATAGTACTGTTCTACTTGATTACGTTCTACAATTACCTATAGGTATAAAACCTATATATATATATATATATATATATCATATGTTACCTAAATATATTACTTCTCGACTTGATAACGTTCTACATGTACCTATAAGATACATGAACAGATGCTATGAACATGATTATGTTGCATCACTGTTTTAACTAACGTTAAATGACTCACTTAAATGACTCACTATAGTTATATATTATATTCATAGCTTAGCTACAGTGATTATTAAAGTATTAACATATAACAACTATATACCTGATAACTCTGTCTAGCCCTAAAACAAAGTCCTCGCACCTTATAAGGTGCGAGGACTTAAGTAAAATATACCTAAGTAATACATAAAGTTATTACCAATAATAATAATGTATTACCAATAACAATAAGGTAATACCAATAAAGTATACTTAAAATGCTAAATATCACATACATACAACGAATCACAAATGTATATATCCATGAAGAAATGATATCCAGAATTGGTTCATATTATCGTGTTTTACAGAAGGTTAAAAGAAGAAAAATTAGTTTGTTTGGCCATGTGTCACGACATGACACATTGGAAAATACTATTTTACAAGGTCGTGTTGAAGGAAAAGAGGTCGACCTAAAAGGAATTGGATGGACGATGTCTATGAGTGGACCGGTATGTCTACTAGATCTTTACTTCCTATAACGAAATACCGTTATAGATGGAAGAAGTTGTGCATGACGCAATATCATGTTCCCCATACGACGACTCTTCATGGGACTAGTTAACTAGTTAGTTATAGTATACCAAGTTATAACCTATAGATGAAGTCCTTCGTACGACATCGGTCCTAAATCCGCATCTTCGTGAATACATGTAAATAGTATGACTCATACGATGACGTCATACGCGTGCACGTGTAACCATGGTTACTGTATGTATGTATGTATACGATCACTAAGATTGCGGTCTAAATAAGTATAGGATACGATCCCTCGGAATATCTGCTGAATCAGCGTTATGCATATTAATCTTACTAGTCTTAGATGCATCTCGATATTTTCATTCGTAATATATGTGGAAACTTAAAGGTTATATAGGTACTTTTGGGATGACTAGCAGGATATACAAAATATCCGTGCTTTTTCTGTTTGTGAGAAAGGCGTGCCTATGCTAATCATTGTTTTGCTAATCATTGTCGTGATTTTTCAGTTAAAGAGATTTTATTTATTTATTTAAACCTTGTTCATAAAGGCTAAATCAAAATCGCTTATTAATACATTATTAATACATTATAATAAATTATTTACAACACAGATTTCAACATATCATTGAAACTAAGTTAGGATGGAATTTATAATGGACCAACAAATATGGAGTTAATGAGCAACACTACTTTTAATTAATGTACGAGAGAAATTGAAGAGCTGACTAGAATTATCTCATTTATCATTGTGATATAATGTTCGTAATATTATTCGCGAAGATTATTGAATATATATATTGAACAATATTGCTATTTAATATTATATATATACTACACACTAGAGAATTTTGTTTTTCTTCATTGATGGTGTTAAAATAAACTATTAAATAAAATATGTATGATAGTATACTATACTAATATATTATTAGCTATAGATAGTAAGCCTACTATACCTAATATGTCCGAATACAACTAGGTAGTATAGTTGTATATATATATATATAACCTATAGTTGTGTAGAGTTATAGTACCGCTTTAAGAGGGTTTCTCATTAACGATTTTACTTCCGTACAAAAAACCTATATTATATAATGATATCAGAAGTGCAGTAATAGCCATCTATACTATTTTATGTGAACGAGTTTATTTATTTATTTTGAAATATTCTTCAATATAAAATAAATATATTATTACATAACTATTATTAATATTATACTATGAATTTAAAGAAATACATATATGTATACATGTATATATATATATATTTCATTACATGGAATATAGTATATAAATGTCGAGCACATGCTCTCCGGAATTGATCAATGTGTATATTCATGTATTGATCTAGTCATAATAATAAATATATAATATATTTTTTCACAAAAAATCACATTTGCTATCGTTGTGGAATTTGATACATCGGTTACGATGAGATAGCTATATCACGTGGGGATAGCCTTACGCACCTGTATGTAGCATTGTCATCAGACATGTCACGTGATCAATCGTACTATATATATCGTCCTATAGGACGTTATATATATATAATTTAACTGCCTGTGTGGCTCAGTGGCTAAGGCGTCAGCCACACAAGCAGTAGGTCGTGGGTTCGAGCCTCGTCCGGACCATTAATTAATTTTATAAAATGGGTCTTAAAATATTATTTAGAAGTGATATTATATAATTGTGTATAAATAAATTATCGGCTCTCGTTAAAAGTTAAAACCATAGATTCCTTAACATGAGAGCGGCTTCGAAGGGACATTAGAGCCATATATGGTTATAAGTGAAAACTTCATCTAAGTTCCTGGATGGGATGAAAGGACTCCACCAAATAAAAATAATATATATATATATATATATATCACGTTATCTTTCGTGACGATATGTCAACCTACCGTATACGTTGTGATGAATGATGGGTCTACAGCATCTATGTAGTGAGAAAGTGGATAAGCAATTGAATGTAGTGTATGGCACTATCCGCTACGGGCGCTGCAGTCGAAACCCACTATCTGGCCCACTACTTTTTATTTATAATAATATTTATTTATTTATATAATATTTACTATATATATATTGATAATTACTACCAATTTTAATGTACTATCTATACTAAAAATAAAATTATATATTTAAAATACATTATATCAACATTCCTGTAATTTTGTGTATTTAAATTGAATATATCATACTATTTTATTGATATTTATAATCTAAATCGATTGATATAGATAGAAGTCAATTTAATCTATTTTAATCCTAGTGTTTTAATATTTGACATATATAATATGACTAATATCCAATCAAAATCACTGATACCATTTTGTTAATTTATCGATAAACGTGTCATTCACGTGTCTATCTTTTACATGCATTGCGTGCCTCGTCAATTGCACAGGTCCACTTTCTCACTATATCCATGGTCTACGGGTGTCGTGAATTAAGAGGATTCACGGCCCTCGCGTATACATCATTTTATAGAAATGTGGGAGTATTTGTATGCATTATTGCTGTTATATATATAATTATAATTACATATATATAAATATATATATATATATATATATATAATAATCATCATTAATGTGTTGTTATCCTATATGATTATATATAATCCATACATTTAAATAACTATATTTCACTTATATAAATATATATATAAACTCACACAATATAAACTCACGCAATTCGTAAAATCGTAATAACTAATATATATCAATGATAATGCGGAAATAATGTGTGACCTTTAACGCGTGTGATTATGTCAACATTCCCGAATGGTCTTAATGACTACCCAGATAACAGCTGTTATCTTACTAGTAAGAGCAGCATAATAGCAGCATAACATTGTGTATTATGCTGCAATTATGCTGCTATTAAATGTATATTATGCTGCTATTAATTCGGCATGCTATTATGCTGCTGTTATGCTGCTATTATGCTGCCATTATGCTGCTATTATGCTGCTCTTACTGTTTGCTGGGTAACGCCGCTCGCTAATTATATGTCCTATATTCCTCTGGTGCACCATCATGCACCACCATCATGATCATAACGTTGACCTTTGAACCTCGTAAACATTACACGAGTTCTCTTTTATCCGACCTCGACACGCACTGGATCTTAGTTCAAAGCTGCCGTGTAAATAGTTAAACAACTTTCTATAGAAATTTCTATAGAACTTTCTATAGATACTATAGTACGTGTCATTATATTATTATCACTAGTAGAGGTATATATATATATATATATATATATATATATATATTTTTTTATATATACACGTTAATTCGTTAACATGTAATGGAGGTTAGACATTCACAGACATATACGTAATATATTTCAAAGTGTAATATAAAGTTAACCATATTTTATAGATTGAACCAGGGAGTGAACGTCCTCCCTGATTGAACTATACTATTAATATATAGTATATTACGTACACAATATTGCGTATTACACGCGTGTCCATGCGTGCTTACATACATGTATGTAGCTGTGTATACGCGCGTATACGCGTTTACGAATAGTTTGTACATTAAAATATAATACATAAATTAAACTAATCTTATATACATATAATATTTATATATTATTTATATAAATAATATAAATATATATTTATATAAATAATATAAATATATATTTATATAAATAATATAAATATATTTATATTATTTATATAAATATATATTTATAATATTTATATAAATATATATTTATAATATTTATATAAATATATATTTATATTATTTATATAAATATATATTTATATTATTTATATAAATATATATTTATATTATTTATATAAATATATATTTATATTATATTTAAATATATATTTATAATATTTATATTTATATAATATCCGAACAAATGTAAGTAATCACTAACTGTATATCGCGCGGCATTATTATCTTATTGTGTATTTTCAACCGTATGCGTAGTGGTACATTCATTAGAGTGGATACATTTATCTGTAATCATGTAAACTAGCTTCACCCATTCTAGCTACCATTCAGTTACTATAGCCTGGTATGTAGGCATTCTATCCTATTCTAAACTATTATCAGAATTATTATAAATGAATGTAAAATAACAAAATAGCAAAATCTTTCGATCAATGTCCGATAAAGGATCAATCGATCATATATTATAGTGAATTCCTTATACAAACATAGGCCTATACATTTACCAAACCTATACATTTATAAATAAGTAATTTAATGTCAGCTATTGTTCATAGCATTGTTTATAGTTTATATGCATATAGAACCATGGTATCTCTCGGGCATCTATAGATGTATATAGATATATCTCAAACTAATGAACGTATCCATATAAGAATGATTCATTATTAATACAATAAATCGAGAAAAGTATTTGATATAGTTATACACTAGGGTATATATATATTATTATTATTATTATTAAATAGTTTATTGACTACAAAACATCATATGTTTATCGGCGTAATAAAATATATATATAGGGGAAAGTCTTCATTACCGACCCATGAATGATTATTTGTAATAACTTATTCAATAGTAAATATATTTATTTGAAATTTTGTAATTAGGGTAATATTATGGAAATAAATAATGTGGCTATTTTAAATTTTTGATATAATTATATTTACAAGAATAAACAGGGTCAGTAATAGGATACATGCGTAAAATACCGACACCCTTCTCCTATTACTGACCCCCTAAAATAATCGTGGTATAAGTAATTATACAAAATTAATAATAATTAATTTAATAATATAAATATATAATTTTTAATATATACATAACATACCTGATATATTTATGTATATTCCATATATTCCATCTATATATATAACTTCAAATCACACTTGCAATGATATAAATTAACATTACTTTAACATAAATAATTAACTACGATTCGGCAATATTATACGATATTAAACTTATAGACTATTATGCAATAGTCATATTTCTATAAATAGATATTATGTCAATAGTCATATTTCTATAAATAGATATTACGATAACTGTGATTCGTATGTTGTTGTTGTGATAGACTAAATAATAGCTAAATCATAATATCACATACACATGAGTTATGCAGGTAGATTGTACATGGTGATGCATTCGACATGTCTATAAGTAGAATATATACGGGTATATATCATTGCTTTTTATTAACTGATTTATACATATGGAATATATATTCAATATAATTTATAATTACACACATACACACACATAAATGTATATATATACCTACTCACAGCATATATAAATTCACACACACACACACACACATACATACACACATATATATATATATATATATATATATATATTATATATTATTTTATCGTATTTATTTATGTATTATTATTTTGCTAAAACACAAATGAGAACTATCTTTGTTATATTTGTGTATAAATAAATCATCTATATATATATATATATATATAGATAGATTTACATATATATTATAACTCTTAGGGTGATTTTGTAATAGCATACCAACGTACCAACCTACCATCTGAATTGACATGTATACATGAATAAACCATCTCTATAAAGATATATATCGATGGTACGTTGGTACTATGGTACCTTGGGATCCCAGTTGACTGTGGTACTATGATACTGTTATAATAATGATAGGTTACCAATAAGTCTAATTAAAAAAATTGTATTATATCTTAGTGCCGTATTATTGTTCTATGTTAACTTTTCTTTATACATTTCTAATTTTCCTACTATATTTAAACATGCGTTAGTTATTCCATTATTGAAGAAGTCTAACTTAGATTGTTCTAACTTCTCAATTTATAGACATATATCGAAACTACATATGCTAAATATAATAATTGAGAAAGTTATTAGTAAACAAATCAGAGAGTACCTAATGATTAATGATATTTATGATGCAGAATGCATATCGACCAGGACATAGTAATGATGCTTTAATAAAGTTAACTAATGATATAATAGGCTACTTAGATGATTCAGTTATTTCTTCTTAATCTATCTGCTGCCTTCGATAGTTTAGATCATAATATTATTATATCTAGACTAAGATCAATAGGTTTTGTTAATGGTGCTGCACTAAATAGGTAAATTTCGTATCTATCTGATAGAACATGATCTATATATATTAAAGGTATTTATTCACCAAATGAATCTCTAATATATGGTGTTCCGCAATAATCTGTATTAGGCCCGTTATTATTTAATATTTATATTCTTCCTCTCTCTAAAGTTATTAAACAATTTACTAATAAAAACTATAGTTTTTATTAGTAAATTGTTTAAACATATATGTAATATATGCTGATGATATTCAGTTATACCGGAAAGTTCCTACTTATAGTCATAATGTGTCTACTGAGTTAACGTTGTGTGTTCGAAATATAAGAAAGTGGATTATTCTAAATAACCTTTTTCATAACTCTTCTAAAACTAAACTACTTAATATTACCCATACATTTTTAATTTGTCCTACTATTACCTTTGATTTTACATTTATCATTCCAAGTGATTGTGCTAAATCTCTTGGAGTAATATCAGATTCAAATTTAGGATTTACTCAATTCTCGACTTCGCGATGTAGATCCGCTAATTTTAATCTTTTTAATATAAGACAAATTAGAAAGTACTTGAGTACGGCATCAACAATTGCGTTAGTGTAATCTCTTGTTTTATTTAGATTACAATATTGCAATAGTTTACTAATTAATTCCAAACTGAAATTATGTTATGGATTAAATAGAGTCATTAAATCATCTATAATATTAATCTTTAATATTAAGAAGTGTGACGAAATAAGTGTTATATAAAAATTAGGCGAATTAAATTGGTTTTCCTTATGGAAAATATGTGTAAATTTAAAATATCAAGCATAACTCATAAAACTATTATTTTGAGAAAGCCTAAATACTTAAATAAACTTCTAAATGAAGAGTTAATGAGGAACACTCGTCTGCAATATTCTAATTTGTTTTCAGTGCTGAAGATACATCTAATGAGAATGTGGAAAAGATCGTTCGGCTGGGCTGCTCCTTCCATGTGGAATTATCTTCCCAATTCTTCCCAAATCTCGTCCCAATGACTTAAGTCATTACGACGCATAAGGAATCATAATTAATTCAAGAAGAAGATACGAATTTTGTTGTTGAACATTTAATTAATTTATTTATTTATATATTTATTTATTATTTATTTATTATTTATTTATTATTTATTTATTATTTATTTATTATTTATTTATTATTTATTTATTATTTATTTATTATTTATTTATTATTTATTTATTATTTATTTATTATTTATTTATTATTTATTTATTATTTATTTATTATTTATTTATTATTTATTTATTATTTATTTATTATTTATTTATTATTTATTTATTATTATTTATTATTTATTTATTATTTATTTATTATTTATTTATTATTTATTTATTATTTATTTATTATTTATTTATTATTTATTTATTATTTATTTATTATTTATTTATTATTTATTTATTATTTATTTATTATTTATTTATTATTTATTTATTATTTATTTATTATTTATTTATTTATTTTTATATATTCTTAACACTTGTGAGATTTTAAAATATAACTAGTTGTTGTTGTCGTTGAAAGTATTTATTTAAACACATCATTAATAATAATAATTCTATAATGTGTATCGAACAATATATCACATATATATATATATGTGGTATATTGTGTGATATATATACAGATAGCTTTTCTGATAATTTACATACTTTACTTCACAAACAAACCACTAACAGACAACTGAGACAAACATATAGGACTAGACTTGACATACCGACTACACGACTACGAAAGTACGGTAACAAACGATTTAGCTGGAGAGGTGCAACTCTCTGGAATAAACTTCCCCAATCCATACGCAAAGAAGATATCTCAATCACCACTTTCAAATATAAACTCAAGGAGCTATTTAAACGTTCCCCACTAAAATACCACATATCTAACCCTCTTTGAAATGTAATCGTGTTATTATATTATTATTATATTATTATATTTAAGAATGTTATTTTATTTTATTATATTATTTTTACGGATGATCGTTAAATCATCCGGGAACCCACACCTGTAAACTGTTCGACAAACAGTAAAACACATTGTAGAATATTATATTAATCTTTGTGTATAAATAAATACTATTACTACTACATAGCGAATATATATAATTCGCTAGATAATATTACGATGCGAAACGAACATCAATATTGGGCGATAAGAAATTGTTTTAATTTATTTTTAAATATATTAATCATTAGATTTTTATTTCAAAGAGAAGGAGGTAATTTATTCCATCTAATTGATGATGTTGAGGTGAATTTTTTCCTTTAGTATTTGATGAAATGGGTAATCGGTTGGTGTAATAAAAGTCTAGTGTTTGGTTTATGTTTTATTTTGTTTCGTAAAATTATAGGGTAAGTTATAAGTAATAGTCTTTTTAAGTATTTTAAGTAGTAGTAGTAAGTAGTAATAGTATTTATTTATACACAAAGATTAATATAACATTCTACAATGTGTTTCACTGTTTTTCGAACAGTTTACAGGTGTGGGTTCCCGGATGATTTAACGATTAAATAGCTCCTTGAGTTTATATTTGAAAGTGGTTATTGACATATCTTCTTTGCGTATGGATTGGGGAAGTTTATTCCATAGAGTTGCACCTCTCCAACTAAATCGTTTGTTACCGTACTTTCGTAGTCGTGTAGTCGGTATGTCAAGTCTATATGTTTGTCTCAGTTGTCTGTTAGTGGTTTGTTTGTGAAGTAAAGTAGGGGAAAGTCCCCGATTACCGACCCCTAAATGATTATTTGTAATAACTTATTCAATATTAAATATATTTAATTGAAATTTTGTAATTAGGGTAATATTATGGCAATGAATAAAGTGGCTATTTTAAATTTGTGATATAATTATATTTACAAGAATAAACAGGGGGGTCGGTAATCGGATACATGTGTCTAATACCGACCCCCTTCCCCTATTACCGACCCCCAAAATAATCGTAGTATAAATAATTGTAGTATTATAATATCCAATCAACATAGTAGATATTCATAAATATAATTAATTATAACATGCACGCAATTATTTTGTATTGAATTTATGTTTTAATAGTAATATTAAATTTAAATTTAAACTTTATAGTAATTATATTAAAATAATGTATATTATTATTTAATATTTAGTTATTAATCAGTATGTATATAATATAATGGAATCATGAATCCTTAATCTATATCAATGATAAACAAACAACTTATGACATATTTTAAAGTAAAATTCTGATCTATTTTGATTGGATATTATAAATCACATGGGGGTCGGTATTAGGGTAATTTAGGGGGTCGGTATTAGGAAAATCATATGGGTTGCTATAATTAAGATATTTTGGTTAATAGTTATTCAAATTGAATTATTTTTATAATAGTTATAAACATTTTATTGATCTACAATATTATGTACAGTATTAAGTTTTCTTTTAATTAATAAAGTATTTACAATGATTTAAAAAAAGTTATTATTCAAATATTTAAAATTAAAAACAGAATATTACATTTTATCAAATAACAGTTGTAGAATTAAATATTTGTTAAAACAAAATACTTATTCATATGTGTCATTAAATTACTAACAATATATATATTATTTTTTGATATCTCTTATAGTTACTGAGATACGAGAGGGGGTCGGTAATCGGGGACTTTCCCCTATATATATATATATATATATACTAAAAGTATACTTAACTTAGTACAAACATGGTAATATATTACCGTGTTATGTAAACGCTTGCTTATATAAATAATAATAAATCAAATAACATTAAAATTAAAGGATTAGCACTTAACTTAATACATAGATATTATTCAAAACTATTAAGTATAGGTAACCACGACATACCTTTACTATATATAGTGTATTACTATAGTAAGTAAGTATATCATATGTGAAACTCACTTCGATAGATAATAAGGTAGTGTTTAATTATATATCTTCGTCCCTATATATAAGTTTCCTATTGCTGGCTATAATTAGACTAGATAGGTAAGACAATTACCATCACAACTTAGTTAATATATTTAAAAAGATGTGTGTGTATGTATGTGTGTATGTGTGTCTACAGGTATCATGGTAGTAGGTGTATTCTGAATATAATTCCTATGTATTCTGAATATAATTCTAGTTAGTATAATTAGTAACTTACAGTATTGTTAGTATAATATTAATATAACAGCAATAATTATGAATTAGGGAACTAATTATGATAATTATAATAAATAAACCAATAAACTTATTATATATCTATGTAGACTTATCATGTAGACATATATGTAGTCATATATGTATGTATATATATAGATTAATAGTAATCAATATGATAGGTGTTGTATAATGAAATAAAGATGGTATATGTAGGCCTATATACCATATATGCTATATACGTAATACATTTGTCATATATGCTATAGCAGCAATAGCATATATGCTATTTTATTATTACATTCACTATGTTGTATTATATTAATGTATTAAGGGGCTACAAATAGACTATATTAACTATATGATAACTATACTGTATACGATTAGATAACGTTACGTCACATGTGTCAAACTTTAAGCTGAGTTGGCATATTTAATAAGTTCGAATTTATAATAAATCATCGTATATACTATAGGTTATAAATAGCCTTATATATATAGGAATGTATTCACTAACCCATGCATGTATGTAATACATACTATATATATATATACACATATAAGTTAACCGCGGTACGTATACTTATCATTATTAAATACATACATGAATTCCTGTAGTAACTTAAGTTACTTCTACTTCTCTACGAGTAGATACCGGATTGTGATGACTAAGTATATTTAGGTACATCAGTGTATACACTATTAACGCTGTTATAGTAATATAATACTATAGTATACTATAGTGTTGTTAACTATAGTGCTGTCTTAGAGTATATATTATATATTATATATATATATATATATATATATATATATATATATATATATATATATATATATTATATATAGGACGTATATAAAACGTATACGCTAAGATAACACTATAGTTAACACATGTAGTTAACGCCGAGTCGATAACCTATAGCTATATATAGCGTTACTACTACTAACCTATTCGACGATTATTATCATCCCTGTCGGGTGATACGGGTTTAAGGTAAGCGCCCCCTATCGTGCGTGATCTCTATCGTTAGTGTGTATCTAATCTAGTGACGCCACCTATCTACATGCTATGCCTTATCACGAGTGACCGAGTCACGTGTGTGCACTGTATACTGTAAACTGTACACTGTGCACTGTACAGGTTATAACCTGCACATATCGTATACCATGTGAATACGACGTGACTACTATATCTACTACTTCACCGATATTACCTATACTATATATACTACCTATAGGGTATATGCCTATACAGTATACTGTATACATACTGAGTTATACCTATACTATAGCTCGCACACCCGCACTCGCACACTGTGCGGTGTACACCTAATCTATAGGGTAGAACTATACCCTATAGGGGGTACAGTGTATACACTCGCGGATAAGTATACCTAACAGGGCAATAAGAAACGTCCGCTTGTCGTACACTGAATGCTTCTATTCTTAAAGCCCGCGTTCGTTGTTAAAAATCGTTGTTAAATAAGATTAATTCTCATCCTATAGGAATATATACGATATATATATATATATATATATATATATATATATATATGTATAGCTCTATACCTATATATATAGAGTTATATTTAGAATGCGGGTTGTCGTATTGTATATGTATCGTATATATATACGTAACGAAATATAAGTTGTACTACGACCTAGTTTATAAAGTTTATTTGCAATCTGGTCATCATTCATCATATTATATGATATATATGATTCATATATGATATATATATATATATATATATATATATATAATATACTATATATAGTATACTATAAGTTATATAGATCATATAGGTAAGTAATCCCCTTGTTGTATGATTTGATCTATCTAAATATATACTATTTGCGTAATACTACAAAATAACAGTGTTAAAAATTGTAGAGCATACAATTCATTTATCAGCTCAGCATCTGATCATCGTATTATTTCAGCCGATATACGACTTTATCTGAGAGCAAATAAAAAGAAATGATCTAATAATAAACCTTATGATTGGACCAGACTTAAACACGATAGGATATCCGTAGTAGCTTTGTAACCGAAGTTAAAAATAGATTTTCAACTCTCCATGAAGTTGAAATAACAGATTTATCTGCAAACACAAGATATATTAATTTTGTGAAAGCCTGCAAAGAAGCTGCTGCAAATTTAATTCCGTTAAAACCATAACGAAAAAAGAGAGTACCCTGGGAAACTCTATAGGAACTCAATATATGTCAGAAACGTGAAATACTTCATCAGACAGCTGAAGTTAAAAATAGCGATCCAACTCAAAAAATATTAAAAACTTCATAGAGGCTCAAAATTCACTCACAAACACGTATGAAAGAGAACAAGAGGATTATGTTACTCGAAAGATTGAAGAAATACAAAACACAATTAATTTTTAAAAATCAGCAATCGCCTGGAACACAGTTAACGAAGTTAGTGGAACAACGAAATCTATTAAATCCAAACTAAAAGCTACTATCGAAAAAGAACGCATACGGTTATGGCATGATCATTTTTAAGATTTACTTGGTAAACCAACACCAATTTTAACATACAATGAAAGTATTGAATAAGCTAATGATCAACTAGATTAAAAACTGGACTATTTACTGTATAATAAGAGTACCAGTAAACTCGGACCAGGTAAACTCGGACCAGGTAAACTCGGACCACGTTTGAGGTAAACTCGGACCACTTTTAAAGTAAACTCGGACCACTTTTTAAAAACATTAAGTAAACTCGGACCACTTATTAAAATAACTATATTTTGTATATTTCTATAATATAATATGCTTTAACTTACTTCCTTGCTTTACCTCATATAATTATATTATATCTGTTAAATAAATTATAAAAAGAGTCATTTAATATGATATTTTTGTGGAATTATATATTTAAATAGGTAAACATTTAATTTGAACTTGAACCACTTTTGAAGTAAACTCGGACCACTTGTGAAGTAAACTCGGTCCACTTGTGAAGTAAACTCGGACCACTTGTGAAGTAAACTCGGACCACTTATTAAAAACATAAAGAAGATTCGGACCAACCGTATAAACTATATATTGTATATTTCTAACATATAATATGCTTCAACTTATAAGTTAAAAGTATAATTTCACTGTATATAATTATATGTACATTACTCTATGTATATATCACCGACGAGACCCACGATAGGAGCTATATTTATTATGATATAAGTATACAATATATAAGTTATTTTAATAAGTGGTCCGAGTTTACTTCACAAGTGGTCCGAGTTTACTTCACAAGTGGTCCGAGTTTACTTCAAAAGTGGTGCGAGTTTAAATTAAATGTTTACCTATTTAAGTATATAATTCCACAAAAATATCATATTAAATGACTCTTTTTATAATTTATTTAACAGATATAATATAATTATAGGTGGAAGTAAGTTAAAGCATATTATATTATAGAAATATACAACATATAGTTATTTTAAAAGTGGTCCGAATCTTCTTTATGTTTTTAATAAGTGGTCCGAGTTTATTTTATGTTTTTAAAAAGTGGTCCGAGTTTACTTTAAAATTGGTCCGAGTTTACCTCAAAAGTGGTCCGAGTTTACCTGGTCCGAGTTTACTGGTATTCTATAATAATTAAGAAAAGCTAATAAAAGTATTCAACATGGAAAAGTTGTAGGTTTAGATGAAATTCCAGCAGAAGTATGGAAATTGGACGAATTTCAAGAATTCTTACTTGGATCCTGCAATAGTGTTACTCAGTAAGTTATTGAAAGATGGAGAGAAGGCTGTATACTACCTTTCCCCAAAAAAAGGAAAGTTATCCATAACAAAAACTATAGGGGAATTACACTAACTTCAATTGCGACTAAGATATTCAACCTGATGATTTAAACCGAATAAGACCAGACATCGATCCTACTACGGAAAAATCAAAATGCTTCCGGAAAAACATATCGACATCAGGACAAATTTTAACAATCCGTTGATGGAGTTTATTCTACGTAAATATTGAATACCAACGGAGATAATCAACGCTATAATGATGCTGTACAGGAATACTCGCTCTATGGTTAGATCACCTGATTGAGATACAACGTTTTTCGAGATAACCACTGGAGTCTTTCAAGGAGATACCCTCGCACCTTTCCTGTTCATAATAAGTCTCGCTTGTATTCTTAAGACTGCTATATATAAAAGTACATAGATAGGCTTCACACTGACTCAAATAAAATCCAGACGATATCCAACTTTACATATAACATACATTGATTATGCCGACGATATAGCTGTTACCACGACTACAATGACAGATACGAATACACTACTATACCAAATCAAAGAAACAGCAGATGATATCGGACTCAAGATCAATTCTGATAAGACTGAATATATGAGATTAAATCCGAATAGTGATGACGGCAAAATGCAGAGAACAAACGGTAATATCATAAAACAAGTCGAAAACTTCAAATATCTTGGTAGCTTCATTAGATCAACAGAAAATTATATTAAAATAAGAATATCCGAAGCTTGGTCAGCACTGAACAGCATGCATACTATTTGGAATTCAAAAATGTCCGACAATCTAAAAAGCAGCTTCTTTAGAGCCACATTATAATCTGTACTTGTTTATGGTGCCATAACATGGACTTTAACATCAACTTTAGAGAAAAAAGTAGATGAAGCGTATACTCGAATGATTCGAACTGCTCTAAATAAAACATGAAAACAACATCTAACGAATAAAGAATTATACCGTAAAATATAACAAATAACAAACTCTATACGCGAACAACGTCCAAGATTCGAAGGATATGCTGGAGAAGTAAAAAATTTCTTACAAGCGATTTACTTCTCTGGCAACCTCTACATGGTAAAAGATCTCGAGGACGACCACCGAAAACTTACATCGATCAACTGATGGAAGATACTGGATATACACTCGATGAGCTACCAACTGCGATGAACGAATGAAATGGATGGAAGTAACGTGTCAAAAACTGCCTGGTAAGGTAATACTACTTATAGAAAATGCTATTAGTGTAGGACATATGTCATATGTTATATAACAACATCGTAGAATAGACCTTACATATGTGTGAGGTATTCAATACGTTTCGTCCATTATCATTCATTTTACTGATATGTTTAACATAATTATACCAAGACCTCCTATAACCTCGAGGTTATAGGAGGTATGATTATACCACATACGGTATAGATTAAAGAAGGCAACGGGAAACCACTCTATAGTGACTATAGTCTCATCCCAAAAAAACAACCATAACACTTAATACATACAAAACGCTATAAAGTCGAAGAATGAATCCCCCAGGTTGGACGATTTTAATATTACTACTGGGGAAGGGTATTCCACTGTCACGAATAAGTGCAACGAGGATGACGTTGATGCTATAAAGCCGAAATCGAGAATGGTGCAACGAAAAGTACAGGGGAAAGTCATAGAATAGCAAAAGAAAGAGTGATAATCGGTACATGGCACGTAAGAACATTAAATGATGGTAATTTAGAAGTGGTAAAGTGAAAAATGGAAAAGACTGATGTGGATCTGCTAGGAATTAATGAGATGAAATGGACAGGAATGGGACACTTTACGTCAGATGAACATGACATCTATTATTGCTGACAGAATACCTTAAAACGTAATGGAGTAGCATTTATATGTAATAATAAACTCCGAAGATGTGTGATGGGTTTTAACCCAGTAAATGACAGAATCGCATACAGTATAAACCCATAAATAAACTGTAGTTCAAGTATACGCCCCGACATCCATCTCAGAGGAAGAGGGTATAGAAGCTTTTTATGAGACAGTACAATCTGTAGTAGACCAGACACCTAGTAGAGATAGTCTTTATATTAATATAAAGATTATAATTATACGAGACTGGAATGCTAAGGTTGGGAAAGATATATCAAATGGCATTACTGGTAAATTTGGTCTGGGGGAGAGAAACGAGCGAGGTGATCAACTTGTAGAATTTTGTAGTAGAAATGACCTTCGAATCATGAATACATTCTTCAAGTTGCACCCACGGAAGCTTTATACATGGAGATCGCTGGACAAATTTACTAGAAACCAAATTAATTATATTTTATTCAAGACTAGATAGAAAAACAGTAGGAAAACAAGCTATAAAGAAAGTTACAACACTGCCTGGATCTGATTGTAGCACTGGCCATAATTTACTAATAGTAGACATGTCTCTTGATGCAGTAGTAGGAATAATAGAATAATATAGCTAGTTTATTATATATACTGAATGATGAATTCACTGTAGGAGATGCCTGCTAAAGTGACATAACAATCATTATATTACTAGAACAACATATACATCGTACATTTAATTAATTGTACTCCAGTATATAAACTATAGTTTATATACTAGTTATTATAATAGCTTACATTTAAAACGGAGTTAAGATTTAATCTTTTATACATTTTAAATAAACTGTTATATAACATAGATAGGAGTTGTAGGGTATATACCTACCTACCTAAATATATTGTGTAAACAAACATCGTGGAACATATCATATGAGAATGTATTTTAATATATAAAGACTAGATTTTTATTTATAAATACTCAATATAAAGATAAATTTCAAAATGAAATAATATGATATTTAAACTTTAAAAAATTGATATATAACAAGACATCCTATAACCTCTAGGTTATAGGAGATCTTGTTTATAATGTTAACTTATTAGATTTATTAAATAAAATAAATATATATACAACTTATTATCACGATTGTAAATTACAAAACATCATTATTATGGTATTTATAACAATTATCTATTAAAGAATAAAAATATCACCACACAATTTTCACTTTCAGGTATAAATCTTTAATAATATATACTGCAAAAAATAAAAAATAATACGCTAGCACATTTTTATGAATAATTAATTTATTACACATAGAAAAGCAGGGATAAAAAAGTTAAAATAAGATTGGGAATTTTATGTTGTATGAATAAATAAATGTCTTGCAAGTAGTTTAAATAATAGTGATTGGATCTATAAATATAGGAACACTTATAAATTGAAAACCCTACTCTAAACGAAATGAAGTTGAGTCAGATAGCTGTCTTACTAATATATTATATATATAAACAAATATTTAATTTTAATAATAAAAATGGAAATATTAGTGATATATTCATTACCTGAAATTATATATAATTTAAATAAATTGTTCTAGACAATTACAAATAATTAGTTATAGTTTCAACTCTGGTGAAATTTGACAAATAATGGTTAGTTTACTATATTATACGTAATTTATTTATATAATATATAAATGTGTAATTTTATATTGATGTAAAGTAATTCTAAAACACCATTTGTTGACATTTAAATGCCGATCATTACTTACCTAAGGTATTTATTCTATTCTAAATGAATGCACTATATTAAGTACGATAATGAAGATATTATTATTTGAAATAGGAATGATTGTAACTATTAAGTTTTATATATAAATATGTGACATTTAATCAATCTAAATAAATATATAATTCATTAAATAACAAATTTATCTAGACTATATATATAACGAAGATTATAATATGTTATCATTAAGATATTAATATATTATTATAAACTAAAATATAAATAGGTATATAGATATATCATTTATTATATATATATCAAATAAAATACATTAATTATTTTGTTTTTAATAAAAATTACGAAAATTAAGAAATAATAAATTGTATATAAATAACAATAATATACGTTATTATAAATATAATTAATAAACAATAAACTTTCTTTGTTGATTGAACGCATAATCACATTAAAATCACATCTATTTATTAATAATAATATATATATATATACAATAGTAGTAACAACATCTAAGTTACATATCTAATAAATTCAGGGATTCATGTAAATTCATATCTAATAATATCTAATTGAACATGGCAATTGTTATAAAAAATTGAGTTGAATTTATCGATAATTGATTAGAAAAGTCTTTTCTCGTATGAATGTAAGCCATGAACTCCACCTTCTACTTGAGAGGACATGGTTCTCTTCTCAAATTTCACGTCTCCAGAGTACATCATCTCTCTGAAACATCGATAAGTGTAATTAATCATTCATAAATACTCTTTATTATCAGTATTTTAAAATATAACTGTTATTACCAAGTTCGTTTTACTTTCAATAATTGTATTATTATAATTATATTGCTATTTTATTAATTAAATTTATAAATAAATAAAAATAATTCATATATATTTTAATAATGCTATTATTTACTATAACTACATAATATTAGACTGACCTTAATTCATCTAAACTTTTAACCCCGATATCCTGACAGGCATGTTGTACTCCTGTGACTAAATAAGGAACAAACTTATGTATGGAGCCTTTGTCCACCACGCTACCGGATACCCCTTGAGCCACTTTAATCTTATCGCTATCACTGTAGTATCAACATTATCGTCACATTTACTATTTAATATTAAGTATATTTAAAATAAATAAGAATGTGATAATAGTTTAGTATATTTATTTAATATATTAATAATTATGTTAACTTTGTTATTATTTATGTGGTGTATTTATAAACTATCACAAATTTATCATAGAAGAATAAATTCAATCACAATAAATTTGATATCGTATACAATAGTAATTATTTATTATATGTTTTGAGAATTTAAACCCTAAAGATTAATAACTAAATTAGACTTACCTGAAATATCTATTAGCACTAGTTTGATGAGTTTGCATAGCATCTAGTGATCCCATACCACGGTATTTCTTCAGACGAACACCATCGCTAAAGAAGTACTCTCCCGGTGCTTCAGTGGTTCCAGCTACAAGAGAACCCATCATTACCGTAGAGGCTCCGAGAGCTAGGGCTTTCACAACATGACCTACGTTAGAGATTCCTCCATCTGCTATTATCGGAATGTTGAATTGGCTCGCGTACTGGGCTACCTTATAAACCGCAGTAGCTTGAGGTCTTCCTACCGCCATTACTTCCTGTAGAGTAGGGGTTAAAGAGTAGAGGTCAATGTGTAAAGGTCACTAGTTAATGATTTACCTGTGTAATACAAATAGAACCGCTGCCCATACCTACACGTAAAGCATCAACACCTGCTTCAATAAGATTCTTAGCTTGATTAACAGTGACAACATTTCCACCGATTATCTATGTAAAGATCATGACATTAATTAAATATAATTTCTCAATATCTGTTATATTAAAAATTACATATTTTTTAGCAACATAAGTAAATGACAAAATATATTTAATAAGTTTCCAAAATTATATCTAATTTTATAAAATCTGATTAATGGTATCAATTTATTATCATTATTTAATAAATAATTATATAAATATATATAAACTTGTAAATCAGGATATTTTGATTTAATGTATTTGATCATATTGATTTGATAAATGGAATTTCCTTGGCTTGAATCCTAAAAATGATATTGTAATACTACTTATTATTATAATAATTAAATATATTAAATATATAATTTACAATACATACAATTTGTATGATACAAATATTAAATGCTAATAAAATAATGTTAGATAATCCTACTATTTAATGGAATATTATTAAATAAATAATTATTGTTAATAGTTATTGTATATTTATTTTCTATATATATAAAACTAACAATAACACTAGAATATAATTAATTAAATACGGTATTTAAGAACAAACCAAAACAATGAAATCGACACCAGCTGATGCTAATAAATCTAGTCTTCTGTGATCGTTCAAATGTGTAGATATAGCAGCTCCGACTAACAACTGTTTCTTGTCATCTTTACTGGCCAATGGGAACTCTCTATTCTTCTTCAGGTCGGTCCTGGCAATCAAAGCTACTAGTTCTCCCTTCTCATTCACAATTGGTAGTTTTCCTATCGACATATTAAGAATAATATAATATATTTCCTTCGTAATTAACATAATATTATTTATATAACTATAATTTAAGGTTAAATTAAATTTAGCAAGTGTGATACAATATTATTTCAATCAAAAAGGTTAATAATTATTATACCTCTCCTACATTTAGTTATAATCATATGAAAATGAAAAATATTAAAAAATATCATGGTAACTTATCATATAAAATACTAGAATATTTTTATATTTATACAAAATAGTTAATATTGCAAAGTCAATTGTATTATTTATATTGCATAACATTATCTATTTTACAGTCATATTAAATTTATAAAATGACTTCATTATTAAAATATAATATTATTATTAGGATGTAAATCATAAAATATCCTTCATGACCAGTGATGTATTTATGGGAAATTATTAAAATTTCATATTGTTATAGGAAAATAAAATAAAAAATATCAATTAATAAAAATAAATATATAATTTAACATAAATGTATTATAAACCTTTCTTAGATTTCTGAAGTATTTGATTAGCCTCTTTAAGACTAACACCATGGGGAGGAACACCATGAGGGGCAACAGTCAACTCATTAAGTGGAGTCATGACATCTTGAAGAAGTCTGTGATGTTGATCTTCCTTAACGAAGTCAATATCTCGTTGGGTTACTAGACCTACAAGTTTTCCACCCATTTTACCAGTTTGAGTTATTGGTATTCCAGAAAATCCTGTAATTAAAGTTAGGATTAATATCTAACTTAATAATACATTATTAATAATTAAACATTTAATAATAAAGTTTTTTATATATGATTTTTATCATTTTTGATATTTGTATATGTTTAATAAATAAAATAAATATTGTATAAGAACCATATCTAGATTTGGCTTCTAGAACATCTGATATCTTATGGGTGGGTGACATCACAACTGGGTCTACTATGAATCCTTGTTCGTATTTCTGTAATATCCATTATTATTTTATTTAATATTGTATACAACATCTTAATTTAACTATTAAAAAATAGTCAATAAATGAATATTATTTAAGTGAATTATATTTAAGTGAATTATATATATTTTGAATTATATTATACATAAAAATAAATATATTATATTGATAATTTATAAATATATTTATTTATATATATATATACACAGTATATTTATATTTATAAATATCAATGATATTGATTTTCATGAGATATATTATATAATATATTTATATAAAAAAAGAAAATTATTATTATATGTTATTAATAATATTGATTAATACCAATATTGATTAATATACACTGATAATATATATATATATATATATATATATATATATATTCAGTAAACTGATTATTTGCTTAATTAAACTTGAACATATTTTATACTTCAGTAAATATAATAATTGCATTTATATAATAACAATTTATTGCCTAGTGGAATAGTAATTATAATCATTCATAGCATATGTAAATATATATTATTAATTATTGTACATATCAAGGAAATGTACAAAATCATTTTGTTAACAATAATATTTTTATTATGAAATATATTCTATCAAAGGGTTATAAATATATAATATAGTATTTTATCATGTTTAATTCTTATTTATAATTTGCATTTTAATTTATTTTTGAATAAAACATAAGAAATATGATGATGATATTTTATTATTCACAGTTTATTATTAGTTTGTTAACTACACTCAAATTCTGGATAAAGCAAATGAATATTACATATCTAATTATAAAAGTAAAATTAAAAATAAATAAACGAAGATAACAAAAATTAATAAATGGAGTTAAAAAATAGTTATAATAAATTATCTTTTTAATATATATATAATTTTTTAGGAGAAATATACTTTATTTATATTCGAGAACATTACTACAAACTACAGAATAATTATAATAGTTTAGAATTTAAAATGGATAAGCATTATTCTAAATATTTAATTTGATGAAATTGAATTTCATAATCCTGTATATGAATTTGTATAATTAATCAACTAATAAAAATCAAAGGTAAAAATAGAAAATATGTGTCAAAAAAACCATAGATAATATAATGAGATTAATTTATAAAATTTCTATTTATTTAAATTAATTTACATATATTATATTGATAAATAAGAATAACAAGAAATTTATATAATTACTTATATTATTATTGTCTTTCTATATTATATATGATCCTAGTATTTTATATATTCTTATATTATAAATAAATTATACACAAATTATGGGAGTGTGTCAAAAAAAAATCAATAATCAAAAACTTATATTTTTCCCATTTTTCATACATGTTAATAATATAAACTTAATATATCCTAAAACATGATAATATAATAGCAAATATTATCAAGTATTATCTATTACATAAAATGAGTACAATTTATATTTTCCATAAGCAAATATAAAATTACCTAATATATTAAACACATGAACATATTACTTTTCATATAAATCTAATATCATTATTCAGGTTTAAATTTATATCTATTAAAAAATATTATGGATATTAATAATCTCATGATTAAAAAAACAGATACATTAATATAATTTTATTACCTGCCAATGTCTAAAAATATTACTACTGCAATATATATATATATATATATACTAAATATGTAATAATGTGAGGTATTTCCCTTATCTTTATTGTTATTAATTAAAAAAGTCTATAATTTATTATATAATAGCCTATAATTATATATTTATAAATTGCATACAGTAAATTTACAATAATCAACATCTACTCCATAAACTATGTTCAACATAGTAGGTTGTATAAGCAAGCTGATCTATATTGATAATCTTAGATACATTTTGCATAAATACATAAGTACAAGTGTTTAAATGTATGATATTATTTTAAAAGCATACAAATTATCTTATAGTATTATTGTTCTTTTCATTAAAATATATGAATAATGTTACTTGCAACTAAACACTAAACAGTTATATTTTATAACACATGAGTGTGAGTATTCATTAACACATGAGTGTGTTATAAACACATATTATATATATATATATATCTGTTGTTTATAAATACAACTCAACAAATTTAAAATGTATATTATTTCAGAAAAAAGCAATTTATTATCATTGTTAAAATCATATTTTTTCGCAAATAATATTAATTTTTTATATTCAATAAATTAAAAATAATTTTATAAGTATACATAATAATATGTCAAATGAGCATCTTTAATTCTTTATGATTTAAGAAATATAAAATTATATTTGGTTTAAGTTTATTTTTAATAATAATTTAGTCATATCTTTGTCTCAACTCATATTAACAACTTCATTGAATTGCATTATTTTAACTATTTTATCATACAAATTATAATTTTTAATATTTGTTATTTTTAATATCGTGTAATGTACGACCCTAAGTTTTTATTGTAGCTTTATCATGTAGCTTTATCATGTATATTGTACGAGCACAGTTCTAGAGTTGCTCATGCCATGTTCAGTTAATCAACTAAAGAATGAATATGTAATATGATCTATTAAATCTAAAAGATCGTTCATCTATTAACGAAATAATGTTCCATATTAAATACAGTGTCATGTTATTCTAAATTATGTAAAGTAAATCAATCTTTTAGAGAAAGAAATAAAAAAAGTCAGATTCATTAATAATTTATGGAATTGTAGCTAAATATCAGATAATTATCTAATAAGGTTATGGATCATACATCATTGATCATATGCTAGGTACACAGTGTATTATATGCTTTATTAATGTATATGATTTAGTGTATATATATATAATATATATTATATATATAATAAATCTATATATATCATATTAATATATCATAATAACAGGTGTTATTTTTTATTAATAATATTTATATTTCAATCTAGAAAATATATATTTTGAAATAATAAATTCGATATAGAAAAGTTGATGTAATATTTTTTTTTTCAAACAAAATAACATTATACAAAAGTATATTTGTATATGTTCTCAAACTAAAATATAGTATATTTATTTTACTGAAAAATAATAATATTGAGAAAAAAATGTCCTATTATAATAGAGTAAATAATACTATAGTCTAATATTAATTCAAAGATTATATATAAAGATTTAATAGTAGAAAATAAATATATAGTGTAATTTTAATTTGAAAATAAGTGTTTTTCAAATGTTAAGATATCATTTTCCTTTTAAATTACACAATAATTTTATAGATTATATAGATATATTATATTTATAAATATACCTCCATCCATTACTATACTTATTAGTATGTTATATAATAGGTGATTTACCTATACATTAAGGGGACGTGCAACGTTTGCGAGTTTACATGTAAAATAGCTATTTTTTAAATGGTGATGACTTTTTTATTATTATTTTTTGTATATAGCGATGCTTATTATATGTTACATCATATTTACGAATTATTATTTTATAGTGTATATATTTGAATAATATTTTCATAAATAGACATTTTAAAGTTAAAAAAATTATTTAATTTATGCTTTTTATACCATTTTCAAAAGTTGTGATTCATTTAAAAAATTATATTTCATATATTCTAAATTTATTAAAAAAAATTGTAATGTCAAATTTGTTTTTTATACCACCCCTTAATGATATCATTCAAAGTAATTTAAATCTAATTATAAATAAATATATAGGTAATACTTTACTAGTAACCTTAACTCTCCTGACTTCATCAGCCTGGAATTCAGGAGTACAATTGTGATGAATTACTCCCACTCCTCCGCTCAACTGAAATGTTCGTCGTGTTTATTTTATTAAGGTTTTTCATCATACATTAAGAAATAACAAAAAATATGATGATGATTTCATTTGAATACTAATTTAATTATAAAATTCTTATAGTGAGATAATAATGAAGATGATAGGATTCTGTATTATACTATTATATATATAAACAGGTTAAAAGTAAAATCATATAATATTGAAGGATAACTTATACACATTTAACTGTCTGTGTGGCTCAGTGGCTAAGGTGTCAGACACACAAGCAGTAGGACACGCGTTCGAGCCTCGTCAGGACCATTAATTAATTTTATAAAATGGGTCTTAAAATATTATCTAGAAGTAAACTTATATAATTGTGTATAAATAAATGATCGGCTCTCGTTAAAACCATGGATGCCTTAAAATGAGAGCGGCTTCGAAGGGATTAGAGCCATATATGGTTATAAGTGAAAACGTCATCTAAGTTCCTGGATGGGATGAAAGGACTCCACCAAATAACAATAACAATAACATATACAAACCGCCATAGCAATCGCCATGTTAGACTCTGTGACAGTGTCCATGGGTGAAGACACTAGAGGGGCCTTCAGGGTGATGGTTCTCGTCAAGTAGGAGTTCAGTTCCTGTGTAGTAGTGTGAACGTAGTGATGTCAACGTCGATATCGCAATCAGTGAAATTAGTCTAATCGAATTAGACAATAGATACGGTATTACAAACGATATATATATATATGTATATATACATACACATACACGCACATACGTAGTGAGTTACGACTACAGAGTGCCTACATGAACTACAGTGCTAGCTACGGTGCAGACTACAGCGTTGGTGAAGTCGCGGGGGGGGGTAGTGATGGCGAGTGAAATGCGTAGATATTGTGCGAGTAGGAAAAGCAGCCAACAATGTATCCGTTGATTTATTAAAGAAAATATAGTCATATTATTTAATCAAAAGTATAAAGTATAAATATTTTCTAACGATAACATACGCCATTGAAATAAACTGTTAGCGTGAATCTTAATGTAATAACTACGTACAAAAACATCACATCACGTGCTACATTATGTTGGCGACCAAAGAAACGCACTCGAAAGTAGGTACGCGTAAAGAACCGAAGAACTAAAAGACCTGAGAGATAAGAAACAGGATGAGGAGGCGGAGGAGGAGACGAGGTAGTGCAGACAGGAAGTACTACTACAAAGAAGACGACGTCGACGATGATGGTGGTGATGATGATGGTAATGGTATACCTCAGTGTGCTGTAAATACCGATGGCAGTGTAATTTGGAACAGATGTCAATGCGTTGACAAGTGGAGTCGTCGGGTAACCTAATGTCACGGGGCCAATAGGTCGAGGACACCTTAGAAGTGATGAGTCATCGATGAATCACCATTTTACAACAAATAAGAGGGATATAGGAAAGGAGAGAATGAGAGAAAGAGAGGGATAAGGAAGAATAGAAAGAGTGAGAGAGATATAGAGAGATAGAGGGAGAAGGAGAGAGAGGGATGATATGAATATAGGAAAGGAGAGATAGAGCGGGAGAGAGAGATAGAGAGAGAGAGAGAGAGAAAGAGAGAGAGAGAGAGAGAGAGAGAGAGAGAGAGAGAGAGAGAGAGAGAGAGAGAGAGAGAGAGAGAGAGTGGGATAAAGAGGGATATAAGAAAGGATAGAAAGAGTGAGTGAGATATAGAGATATAGAGGGAGAAGGAGAGAGAGGGATAATAGTAATATAGGAAAGAAGAGAGAGTGAGGGAGAAATAGCGGAATACAGAGGGATATAAGATAGGATAGAGATAGATATAGATAGATATAGGGAGAGGGAGGGGGTAATAGGGATATAGGAAAGGAGAGAGAGAGTGAGAGAGAGGGATATAGGAAAGGAGAGAGATAATGTGAGAGATATACAGATAGGATGATTATGTGGGATCTGATATGTTGTTAATGTGTTGGTGTACTATACGATACAAAGTATTAATTCACTATCATAAGTGATGTAAGGTGATGAATTTTATAATTGTGTAAACAAATCGTGGTTCGAAATAAGCACCGATGAATAAAATGCAAAGCCATCGATTATGATTAAAAAACACTAAAGCTACTGCTTACATAAGCGTGGAATTTAAACCGGCTATAAATACGTACACGTTATACAAAAGTTCTTACCAACCGCATTAGATAATGCAATCGATATATAGAAACGAGAATAGAGAAGGCCAGAAGGATGGTTCCAGTTAACAATAGCAATTAGTGTGTGGGTGGGTGTGTTAGTGGTTGTTAAGGTAATATATCTAATTATAATAAGGTGAATATCGATTACTGATATCATCATAGCGATAAAACACTAATGTAATATATATATATATATTTATATATATATATATATGTTGGCGTGTGTATGTGTATGTACATGCGCATGAATATATATATATATATATTGATATTGAAACGAACCACTGTATCTGATGCAAAATCAATAAATCCAGGTAGAATGAGAAAATCACTGTGAATGAGAATACAAAGAATTATATATATTTCGTTAAGGACATTTATGATTGATATATACGTGTTGCTCTATATATTATGCAGATTTTATAATTACCTTTAGTATTACATACATAGTATTATATATATATATATGTATATAAACATTCACACGTATATTTAGTTAACGAGTCTTTTATATTTAATTATAAATATAGCATTAATCTGAATATTCAGTGAAGTCTTATTGTAGTAAATATATCGATGAATCGCTGAATATTCGTTAACGAGTATTTAATAAATGTGGAACAATTTTTATGAATACGAATTGTTTAAATATATTATATTTTTTATAATGAAAATATAAAAAATTAATAATACGGTATATTATTACATTAGTTATTTAGCTGGCAACAACCTGCAAATACTAAGGTCTTATTTTGAAGCCATTTGGATAACGAAGAAAGAAAATTAAAATGAATACTAAATGAAAAAAGAATGAAATTAAACTACTACAGTAAACTATATATATATATATATATATATAATAATAATAATAATATCAGAATTTAGGCATGACCAAGGTAATCGAAGAAGCACAATGCTTATCTAGTAGTTTACCTGAAACATATTCCTAATATCTATATATATATATATATATCTATGTAACTGGAGGAACTGGGTACATTTAAACACACATATATAATTAGGTTTAACTTAGAATGCTCGCCACAATAAAATATCGGCATATCAATAATGATTCCACGGCAAACATTGATTACGACGGGTGTTCTATTTTAAACCTAACGATATGTGTTTTTAAATATGCCGACTTATCATTTTTAATGCGCCTACTATAACTGTTTACTATCTATGCCAGATTTATAATCTATAATATCTATTTTTCTAATTTATGATTACACAATTTCGTATATCTATTTTCTTTCGATTTTGTATTTTTATAATCATTTATATAGTATGTTTACTTTTTTAATTTATATTAATCCAACGAATTAATATACAATAAATTAAATTATTATTACTCTTGAAATTCTAATTATTTGGATATCATATAATACTTCAAAATATATCGTTGTGTAAACATGAGACGCATGAGTATAACAAATATATATATATATATGTGTGTGTAATATATATATACTATATTGAATAATAAAAATAATTATCTAATAAATGTATAGATAAAGATTAAACTTATATAGGCATATATATATTATAATTTATAATATATGACACATAATATGTGTAATATATTATATATATATTATTATATATGTATAGGTAACTTATTTAGATAATAATTATATAAGTTACGTTCCGAATTCTATGTTTACCCTTCAATAAATATATAATTTATATATATATATATATATATATATATATATATATATATATATTCAGTATAGTTAAAAAGTGTAGCTACTAAATTATACATATCTTAATGTAGTATTTCTTAATCATTAGCTTATTATATTCGAGTTAGTTTATAATGTTTCAACTGTCAAAAAAGAGTATTTAAAATGTATCCTCACAAATCAAAACAAATGAGGCCATATTCGATACACTCTTTTTTGCTTGGAATTTCAAATTTATATTTACACATTTAAGATTTATACATAGTTAGTAACTATGATAGTTACTGACTCAGTTACAAACTGAGTTTTATAAATTTCATATATTCAAAATGTGTTACGTTATACTAGTAACAAAATAGTAAGATTACTCACTATTATTTATTGAATATAATAATACAAATATATAATAAATAAATATACTTATTATATTTATTATCATACGAGATATTTAATAATAATGGTTTATACGTAGATTTCAAATACGTAAAGAAAACAACATTTATGTGTTTGAAATGAGCGGTATCGCTTCTATTATTTATACCTAAATTATAATAATTTTTAATATAATAATAAACATAAATAAATATTATTTAACACCTGTTGATTAGACTTTTTTTGAATATTTAAATTTATTTTAAATAATATATAATTATTATAAATTTCAATTAATATATAAATAACGAACTTATACGTATATCCTTCACCCTGGGAAAATAATTCTGCGCTCGTAAGACCATCGTCTAGTGAAACTTTCGCATCTCCGGAAGGTTTCAATTGAGCCATGTTATATTCAAAACAAATCGATAAATGCAAAGAAAATTGAGGACACGAGGTATAAATAGGTCAATATGGCAGGACCTCGTTTTCATATCAATTATTTCATTTCAGTGATACACTGAAATATATACCCTTAATTTATCATCAATCGATGTATTGTTATAATTTATAATATTTAGGCACGATTTGTAAAGGAGGATAAAAATCATACATGAATTGTTAATTTAACATTTTTTTTATCTTTTATCATTATAATTTTGTTATAATTGTAGAATTGTATATTATTATTAATATATCTGATTTATGTAT
The DNA here is from genome assembly GCA_964019155.1 of Osedax fenrisi. Classification (NCBI taxonomy): domain Eukaryota; kingdom Metazoa; phylum Annelida; class Polychaeta; order Sabellida; family Siboglinidae; genus Osedax; species Osedax fenrisi. Next base: position 16,696,418 of record OZ025246.1, read on the forward strand.
CGTAATTCGGTATATATATATATATATATATATATATATACCCAGCAAACAGTAATAGCCGCATAACAACAGCATAACAGAATATTTAATAGCCTCAAATGTTTACATTGTGCTATTATGCTGCTATTATGGTACTATTATTCGGCTATTATGCTGCTATTAATTTGTCATGCTATTATGCTGCTGTTATGCTGCTATTGAAAGTCTATTATGATATTATTATGCTGCTATTAATTTTTAAAGTATATTATGCTGCTATTATGCTGCTATTCTAATAATAGCAGCATAATAGACTTTTAAAATTAATAGCAGCATAATAATAGCATAATAGACTTTTAATGGAAACATAATAGCCGCATAATGTCATGATATATTCATAGCCGCATAATATACATTTAATGGCAACATAATAGCACAAAGTAAACATTTGATGCTATTAAATATTCTGTTATGCTTCTGTTATGCGGCTATTACTGTTTGCTGGTATATAAATTACCTATATTCTGATGTAGGTAATGTGCACTATTGCAATATTGCACATTGTGCAGTGCATATGTAAGCCATCGATGTAAACAAGTGTTATTTACATTGATGATGTAAGCGGGGATATCTGTAATTGTAATCCGATTGTAACATTATTTATATTATAGGATATGATATTTAGAATATATAAATTATATATTATATATATATATATATATATATATATATATATATATATATATATATATATATATATAATAAATCTATAGATGTACCCTAAGGGGTTAGGATTGTAACATTATTTATATTATATATGATATTTATGATATACCTATAAATTATATATTATATATTAGTAATATTACACGCTCGTTATAATCCTGAATTAAACATGGATCTAATCACCTACATCTCTAGGTCGACCTACAATAAAACTATCTAGATCTCGATAGACTATCAGCTGATACAATTAACAATTGTTTATTATGTATTAATTATTTATATTAATATTTATTAAATATTACATTTTATTGAACATTTGAAATTACATCTGTATATGTGATCATTCTATTTATATATGGACATATTATATTATATAATTTATATAATATCAATTGAATTATAAATTATAATTTAATATATATAATATGTATAATTTCAAGAATTAGATCGCATACGTATGTACCGTGTACACAGCGAACTGATTGTATAATATATTTGAAAACATAAGATATAAGTTCCTACCTATATATAACTTTTAGGGTTCGGTAATAGGAGAAGGGGGTCGGTATTAGGCACATGTATCCGATTACCGACCCGGGTCCCCCTGTTTAGTGTTGTATATATATTTATATCAAAAATTTAAAATAGCCACATTATTCATTACCATAATATTACTCTAATTACAAAATTTAAAATAAATATATTTAATATTGAATAAGTTATTACAAGTAATCATATAGAGGTCGGTAATTGGAGACTTTCCCCTATGTACACATCGTAGAGTACAATGTACATATATAGGTACACATATATGTGCGCATATGTATGTTCCTATACATATGTATGTGCCTAGATCTGTAGATTGTGCAACCCGAACATTTAGAATTTAGAAGTGCCTTTTTTAAGAGGTATTTTGTTGACATTTCACATGCTCGCTGACAGTAATAGCCTCATAAGAGCATCATAATAGCATAACTAATAGCCTCATATGTTTACATTGTGCTATTATGCTGCTATTATGGTGCCATTAAAAGTATAATATGCTGCTATTAATTTGTATAATATTAATTATTATAATAGCAACATAATAGATGCATAATAGCATTACAAATTAATAGCAGAATAATATACTTTTAATGGCAAAATAATAGTTGCATAATAGCACAATGTAAACATATGAGGCTATTATGTATGCTATTATGAGGCTATTACTTTTAGCTGGGATCCCCCTCTATTATTTTTTGTCCACACACAAAATATATTTTATAATAATCAAGTATATCATAATCCTATAGGATATATATATATATATATATATATATATATATATATATATATATATATCTAATAACATACATCTACGAATTTATAATATATAAATATTTATTTATTATAAATCAGTAGATGTATTTTATTAGATTAATTTTCACATACAATTGAAAATAAAGGAATTATTTTTTGTAATTCACCTCCTCACATTGTGCTATTATGCTGCTATTAATTTGTCATGCTATTATGCTGCCATTATGCTCTTATTAAATGTCTATTATGCTGCTATTATGCTAATATTATGCTGCTATTAATATTAGCATAATGGCAGCATAATAGCAGCATAACATCAGCATAATAGCATGACAAATTAATAGCAGCATAATAGCACAATGTAAACATTTGAGGCTCTATCATATGATGTTATGCTGCTATTATGATGCTCTTACTGTTAGCTGGGTAGGAAGCCTATATACATCTGTAGATTGTGAAACCACAAATTATGGAAAATATGTAGGATATGGAATATTAATATGTATGGTAAAACTGTTTTTACTAAAAAATATCTCTCGAATAGGTGTATTCACGAAATGAATTAGTGCATTTTATTATTCACTCTAAGATTGAATCTACAGATTATATACCCTATTGTATAATGTAATATAACTATAGTACTATAATAATTATAGTTTTATACATATATGTAGTTATATTATAGTACACTATAGTGTTTTTTTATATTAATGTATGTTGATTTCTAATAAATAATAATTATAAATTAATTTTCAATGAAATGTTATAGTAATTTGTATTTATAACATTTGCTCGAAACAAATATTTTTTTAAATACTTGTATTTATAAACATTTAAAATACTCTCCTCTCATTCTATACCTCTCTCTCCCTCCCTCTATCTCTCCATCCCTCTATCTCTTTCTCTTATTATATATATATATATATATATACAAATATCTATATATAAATATATCTTTCCTTTCTATATATATATATCTCTCTTGTCATATATGTAGGTATATAATGATATATATATATATATATATATATATATATATATATATATATATAAATAGTAATGGTGTAATATGATATTCGATATGAATTATTAATATACTAAGTGGGTGTTACATGACAATGCTTACACGCGTTTAAAGAGATATGCTCGAGTAATATGCACTGTATACACCAATATCATCTCATATTATTGTACTTATGGCATGTGTAAACCATCATTATTTGTTATTCATTTATTACTTAGTATTAAATTATTGTTTCATGTCATATCGTGTATATTTAACACTCGATAAACAATATATCTATCTATATTGAGAAAGATAATAACATCTTTTTAACAGTGTATCTATTATATTCGATACTAGAATTGTTTTTGAATTTGTATTTCATTACTTGGCTTAATGGGTTATCCCAATACCTGTATTTCCGGAAATGTTTGCTAGAAAGTGATTTTCTAGCAAGTTGTAGTGGGATACCCCCTTTAAAGTTACTATATTTCCTGAAAGTTTCTGGATAGTAAAGGGGTATACCACTACAATTGTAGTCAACTTACTAGAAAATCACTTTCTAGCAAACATTTCAGGAAATAGTGGTATTGTGATTAAGCCAAGTAATAAAATACAAATTCAAAAATAATTCTAGTACTGAATATAACCTACTGGTAGAGGGATACCCCTATAAAGGGGTTATTTACATTTAATTACAAATAAATCCTCATTTACACCTTAAGTATTTTACAACGCTTCATCACAAATAATTACACTGAGAATATTGATTTATAATACATAATTTGTATTAACAATATAATATTGATAATTTATACAAATGTAATTAATTGATTGATAATTTATTTAAGCGAATACATAGTCGAAGATATAATCGAAAGTATAAAGTATACATATTTGCTAACGATAACATACATTATAGAAATAAACAAAGAATAATACGAAATTAAAATGAAATATTGATGTTACATTGTATTGTGGAAATATATATATATATATATATAATTAATATATTATACAATTAGAAATATTACGTATTATTATAAACAGTACATACTAGGTAATACAATTATAATACATTTTGTATGTAATGTATGTTAACAAATGTTTATTAATAATTACTATTTAGATATTTATTATTGTTATTTACATTAATATTATACTATTTATACTTTTATTTTATTAGTACAACTATAATTTTATTATTAACTATTATAATTATAATTATTAATTCTATTTAATAATATAATTATTTCACATGTCACAGAGAGCGTATTATAACTATTTCTGTGATCAATTAAAATAATTATAATCATATATGATTATGATACAGCTTATAAACAAGATTTAACAATTTATATTTAAATTGTTGGTCATTAGCTCTTTATTCCAACTTTTACAAGTATAATATTAATTATAATTTGTGAACAAACTGACGCTAACATTGCTGTTTATAATCATAGGGGTCGGGATATTGACAGGCATACTATGCACATATATCTAGTGATGTTAACTTTAGGTCAACTAGTATGTAATAGTATAGGTCTCTCTGGTGAATTGTTTGCTTTTCGGATAATTGTTTAATAAATTATTAATTAAAAAAAATATTTATTTTTAAAGTAAATACTAATCATTACTAATATATTTCACTAATTTATATATTATAATATGACAATATAAACATGTACAAATTAAATGAATTATAAATTATTATGATTATTATTTATAACTAATTAAATAGTATTCAAATGTCGATACTAAAGCTATCATATATTATTATCAAGATTAATATATTAATTAAGTACAATTATAGTATAAAATTGACCTAGAAGGTATATTATAAATATATATATATATTTTATGGCATGTGTAAACCATCATTCTTTTTTTTCATTTATTATTTAGTATTAAATTAATGTTTCATGTCATTTTTTATGTCAACACTCAATAAACTATATCTATATATATATATATATATATATATATATAAATATATATGATTACAATCTATTTAGCCAATATTAATGTTCCACCTGTACTGCTACCTAATGTATCTATATAGAATATAATAATGTATTGTATGTGGTATATTCTCATGTGTGATTCCAAAAGCATATATTTATATTACAACTATACTTTTATTAAATTCATCTAAACGTTCTCGTATAAATATAATGGTATTAGCCATGAATTCACTAAAACCATCATCAATTAATGTCGCATAATTATAAAAATGTAATCACTAAACTTTCCAATATATCCTATCTATTAAATGATGACTAATACAGTTACAGTGTCCATTACTGAGTAAAGAGATCACTAAATAATAACGATTAGTTTACACCAGGTAGATTTATTGTCGGTGGTATATTATTGTGTGAGCGCGTCTATAGGTAACAATGAAACGCCTACGAAAACAATGAATAAATGATGGCATCGTATGGTAGTAGTAGTGGTGGCGGCGGTGGTGGCGGTAGTGGTAATAGTAATGATAATAATGGCCGAGGCTCTCTCAGTAACAAATAACAATATAGAGGAGTGGGAGGAATCAATCAGTAGTCGTGAGAATCGTAAACAAACAGGGGCGAGGGTGACGGTATATGTTATATAATGCAGAGCTACTCTTTAATATATAATCAAGTAGGGTGTTCATAAGATCTGTAAAATGTTGCTGTATCAAAATTTGCGGTGTAAAACGTAGATTTCCTATGTTTTAAAATAGAGCATGTTCTATATTGATCGCATGTTGACACAGCAAGCATGTTAGGGATCACGTGAACACCCTATTACACACGGTGGTGTTAGACTGTGCCGTACGTCATGGAGTCAGCGCCTCTGATACGTGTACCGGGTAAGACGTCAGAGTGAACGTTAGTGTAGAGGGCGCTAGGGGGCAGTTCTCCGTCGATCTTGGCTTTCTTACTGGCCTCGTCGATTACTTGTTTGATGTCGACGTCGATATCCTGTCAGAGGAGGGGGAGGGGCTTTGTTGATATTCGACGCAATGATCGCATTCTTAATTTAATGATTTTTATTTGAACAAATATTTTCGATAAAATAATAATTAAATTATAAATCTTTATTTCGTAAGGGGGCAGTAATAGATGAACAATAGATAAGATTCCTTCTTATGAATTCTTTAGGAGAAATCAACATATATATATATATACATATATATATATAAAGATTATACTATAAACTAATGAAAATAAAAGAAAAAAATTTATTCTAATAGATAATAATTATTATTAAATTATATTTTTAAATTAAAGCATAGTAAACATCGATACATTTTTTGATGGTTTTCACAGTTTTGATGGTTTAGATACGAAAACAAGAAGCAGGTATGAGGTGAATAGTGACCTTCAATTGTTCGGGAGTGACGAGTTCTGCGGTGATGATTCTGTCCTTGAACCCTGTGATGGGGTCACGGGTCTTGCGGACATCTTGAACTTCATCGCGGGTACGGTAACTAGTGGGGGGTAATAGTTATATGAGGGTTATATAACACATATAGGGTAGGGTAGGGGTTAATGGGGTCAGTAACTCTATGTATATATGTAATATACACGACTAGGCTAATATATATAGCTACTGTAACTAGATATAACTTCATACAGGGTACAATAACTAGACGTGTATATGTGTGTGTAATGGTTACAGACAATGGAGTTATGTAATACGTATAAGTGGGTGGTATAGGGTGGGGTAGGGGTTGATGGGGTCGTAGCTATTAGTGTATTGTGCAATATACGTGGGCAATAGATTTCCACTGTTTCTTGATGTAGTATTGATTTCGTATTATTTAATTTCATATTGAACCATATTACACTGGTGGTAATGCACGGGTAATTGTATCCGCGATGAGCAGTATAGCTAGCTATAATTACACTAGTAATGCCTGATCTGATAATAGTAGTAATTGAACATGTTTATTAATACTTCAACACTATTGTACCTGTCGATGGTATTCGCTAAGGAACGCTGCACGATAACACAGGCTATATCTAGTTAGTATTATACGCATTACTAAACTAGTTTTAATCGTTAATTAGTAAACAGAGAAATATTACCACCGAACCACCAATGAGATCAATGATCGCGTACAATATACGTATATTTCACACAGTATCGTGTGGTGATAATGGTAACTAATGGTAGACTGCTACTAGAGATGCGATACTAATACATAGTAGTGATATAGATATAGTCATCGAATACAGCATTATCGTGGTAGATGATCATGGCGAGTGTGTACTGCGGCTTGTTAATACTATAGTGTATCATGAACACACTCGTGTGTGTGTTTGTGTGTGTGTGTATGTGTGTGTGTGTGTGTGTGAATGAAGTAGAAGTCACTAATAGCGAATGTAATTAGTGAGGGTTGCATAGGTATGGTTTTTTAGAGATGAGAATTAGTGATAACATGCGCTAACATGAAGGTGTCTGCGTATGTGGGTGTGTATGTGTAGGTAGATATTTTAGATATTGTAGAAATACATATATTGAAAATTAATTAAAAATATATATTGAAATATTATAAAGTTTGTTTTAAAAGGTTATTATTATCTGATAAATATAAACTAATATTTGATAAGATATAAATAATGTATAAAGATATAAATATTGTACACAAATGAATTTGATATATTAAAATTATGTTTATTAGATATATTAGAAAGTCTAAATTAAATCACATCATTGCATAATTTAATTAAATATAACAATATATTAAAATAACAATACATTAATATAACAATACATTAATATAATAATACATTAATATAAATATTCATTATATTAAAATGTTAGTTAAATGTATGATACACAATAAAGTCATAAAATAAAATTTTGTTCTTCTAATGTTGTTATATAATCTTTAAAATGATGATTTAATGTTGAATAGAACTTATAAAAGAAGACTTTTAAAATACCAATAAAACTATATATTAAAATATTAATAAAATTAGATTTAATTTTTATTAGATATACTTATTACATATATTTTAGTTTATATAAATACAATGATTTATATTTTATTAAATTATTTATTTTTATAATAAAATAGTGACAATTTAATTAAAACTGGAATTACCCAAAATAAATTTTATTTAAAAAAAAAAAAAATATGATGACACTTGATAGGATAATTATTGTTTAAAAATGAGTCAATATTTACATGACATAAATATAAGTTATTAAAATGCGTACTAGATTAATTGTGCTAGATTAACAAATATTAAATTAACAAATATTTCTCTTATTTATAAATTACAAATAATTTTATAGGGATACTAATATTAACAAACATTCCCAATTATATATTTCTATTTTTATTTAAAAATTCATCAGAACATTCTTCAAAATAAGTTAATTTCATTATTTGGGTAAAGTTTGAATAATCCATATAAATATAAATAGATATATTTATCCAATATATAGATGTCATAAATGTTATTATTATTATGTAATTACTAGATATTATATATCCATAGATAAGACATTTATATTATATAACTTTATATAACTATATTTGGTTAGACTAGTAACATTACGAGAAAATAAAAGTAATATTTGAAGAATTTTTATGTATCATCATCATCATTTATTTACGAAGTTCATCAAGAAATTAAATATTAGTATACGAATCAAAAATGTTCTAATTCATTCAGAACTTAATAATTTAAATATATTTTATAATTACGAAAGATTATAAAAATAAACAGATGGGTGATGGTTATCTTAATACGTTAATAGGTTTATGAAATATAGCAATTCATTATAAAGTTCAATGATATATATATATATCACTGATATATTAGTTAAAACTAAAATAATGTTAATCTTTAGAAAAATAAGTAGTTCACCCATATTACATATCGTTTTTAAAAAATATATTTTCATCAACTGTACCAAATAGTATATTATGTATATACATCTAAATATTTCAGATAAGAACATAGATTTTAAGAAATTATATATTAATTAATATAGCACATAAGCGTTTAAACGAGCATCTATTTAAAATCACTACTGAACATGATAACCTTTATATATATTTAGGTATTATTTAAATGAAGCAGTTAACTATAAAATCATATACATGTTTAATATTTTTATTATAAATAAATTCTTTTATATATGTATATATATATATATATATATATATATATATATATATATATATATATATATGATATAATTAAATAATTGCTAAATAATAATATATTATATTATCATAATTAGATCGTTCGTGGACATAACTACCTTCAATGGTTGCTATAGGGGGGTGTGGGGTGCTTACCTAGTACCGGGGTCACTCATACTGTGGCCAGAATATCTGTAGGTGGCTAGCTCCATAACAATAGGTCCACGTCCAGACCTGCAGTAGTCTGCTACGTATTTAGTGGCTGCCTTTACTCCTAGTACATCCATACCGTCTACCTGTGAGAGGGGGGTGGGGGTTATAGTGGGGGTTGTAATGGGGGTTGTATATTAGGGGGCGGGGGTTATAGTTGGGGTTATGTATTAGGGGGCTGGGGTTATAGTGGGGGTTATAATGGGGGTTGTGTATTAGGGGGCGGGGGTTATAGTGTGGGTTGTGTATTAGGGGGTGGGGTTATAATGGGGGTTGTGTATTAGGGGGTGGGGGTTATAGTGGGGGTTGTGTATTAGGGGGCGGGGGTTATAGTGGGGGTTATAGTGGGTGTTGTGTATTAGGGGGGGGTTGTAGTGGTGGTTATTTATTAAGGGGGCAGAGGGTTATATTTGCATTGATTAGGAATGTTAGGGGTTATATTTTATACTTATTGGGTAGTAGTATAGGGGTTATAATGTCTATTAAGTATGTAGAGGAGGTTATAATGTATATATATATATATATATATATATATATATATATATATATATATATTAAGTAGTTAATACAGGATAAACATTATCTACTTATTAAGTAAATATAGGATAAATAGATAATAATTAATCATCTATATTATCTATAATTAACAAGTATCTTATTCCATTATATATATATATATTTATATATATACATGTGTCAAATATAAGATTTCAAATCTTATATAGTAATAAGAATTAATATGTTACTATATATAATTATGAATGAAAATTTAATAATATAATTGTTGGCATTTAAATATTTTATTAATATTTTTTATATTTTAATTTTAAAATGAATAATATCAAAAATTTATTCCGTATATATATGAATTAATATGATATTTATAAAAATAATATTAATATATTATAATTGTTATCAAGATAGTATCTAATATTAAGTAGTTTCAGTACTAATTGCATATGAATTAATTAATAGATAAACATACAATGATAGTTTTTTCATGAAGAATACTTTTAAATACACTATTAAAATGTGTATTATTAATTCTGGTATGATACATCATTTTAAAATATGAATTCATATTTATAATATATGAAAACAAAGGGTTATAAAAAAATAATGAACAAATAATGAGAATAGAATTCCGAGAATAATAAATCTACCAATTAACCTATGCATTAGGCTGCTGTCCAGTATATAGTTCACGACTATATCTAACACAGCAGACAGTAGTGTATATTAGGTAATGAGATGTATGTAAGCGGTGATGTAGTGCTGTCATAAACATCACACTAGAGACACACACACACACACACACACACACACACACACACGTGTACATAGGCGTGCGTGTCACACATGCAGAGATACCAGACTAGCTCGCTGTACTTACTACCAGCGCTAAGTAACACGAGAGAGATGTATGTTCAAGCTTATGTCTGGCGCACACACATCGATGCATATGTACATTGAATTGAATTGAATATGGTTTTTTGAGAAGAAATAAAATATAATGCATACTGCATTATATTATATATACTATACAATTTCTGCTCACATGAGAATACCAGAGATTATCTCGTAATCTATACCCACAACGAGAGGGTATCCTACAATAACACACACACGTGCAGACAACTTACCCAGATACCAGTCTAGCCCGATGTACATACTACCAGCGCTAAGTTACACGAGAGAGATATCATCAAGATTACACACACACACACAAGTGTGGACAACTTACCCAGATACCGGGGATGTAGTCGCCTCTAGTGTAATATTCACAACAGGCGGAAGCTCTGTCAGCAGATGTACCTGTGGTAGTGAGAGAGAGAGTGAGTGAGATAGAGTGAGATAGAGAGAGATAGAGAGAGAGAGAGAGAGAGATATAGAGATAGAAAGTGAGAGAGAATGAGAGAGAGAGATAGAGAGAGAGAATTAGATATAGAGAGATAGAGAGAATGAGAGAGAGAGAGATAGAGAGAGAGATAGAATGAGATATAGAGAGAGAGATAGATAGCGAGAGAAAGTGTGCAGGTTTAGTATCAGTCTGGGTAGAATCGCATTTTAATAATTTTTGAATTAAATATATTAACTGAAATCTGTTGCAGTTTAGATATATTTGAATTTTTGAATTTGTGGATATTTAAAAAAGAAATATAATAATTATAAAACATTCAATATATGTAACGTTTATTAAATGTATTATAAATTTATTATTTATATAATAAAATTATACAAACTCTTTTATGTATAACCACTATTGTAATATGAAATAATATAAATCATTAGAAATAATGCTTCTATTTTAAAATGAATTTATTTAATTGTCTCACCATCACCACCACCACCACTAGTATTAAACTTTTATCAGAGATCATATTTTATGATATATACTAATAATGTTGTTGATATATAGCTATTTAATTTATAAGTTTATTTTCTATTACGGGTATGTAGTTATATATATATATATATATATATATATATATATATATATATCTATATAGAAACGGGTATATATGCATATTTAATAACATTTTAGAATAAATCAAAATTAATAATAAAATAAAAATTTCATATAATATTATATTTTGTAAATGTATCTCCTTTATTTGTTAGGTGTTAGGTAAATCACTAGTTTGTGTTGGAATTTTTTTTCCAATATTCTAACAATTGTAGCACTGGTTAAATTGATGTGTATTGCCTATGTATTATCATGTAAATAAGCGCAATTAACGATCAGTGTGGCATAATGTTAAATTGAATTGAATTGTTTATTTAAACACCAATATAGCGGGTGTATAAAGATAACGAAAAATAATAAAAACAAACGAATAGAAAATACAAAATAACAAAAATTAAAATTAAATTAACTTAGATATAAAGATTAAATAAAGCCTATACAAAAAGTTAAATGTTATAAAGTATAGAGATATTTCATACTACTCCATGTGCTATATGTGCTGTATCGTAATATTACTAGTTTATTTCCTTTACAACTGTTTCAGATATTCATAGTTTATATATATATATTCTATTATATTTCAAAATTGTAATTTAATTATTTAAATATTTGATAAATCAATAGTACATTTTTCAGAAGAGATAATAAAATACACACATAGAGAGATGACTAATAGCTAGTCATGATGACTCATCGGCTAGTGCGTGATGACTAACCCATTCCGTATCCATTGTTCTCGATCACATAGATTACGGGAAGGTCCCACAGTTTGGACATGTTGAAGGATTCGAATATTTGACCTTGGTTCATGGCGCCGTCACCGAACAAGGTCATGCAGACATCGTCGGTTCCGTTGTACTTGTTAGCGAACGCTACACCGGCTCCCAGAGGCACCTGGTGGATGAAGGAGGCAGTGTTAAGTTTACTGAATGCACTCTTGATGGTGCATCGCTCGCAATAAGACATTAGTGGGAACTATAACTAAATATAATAGCTAACTTGGACGGAGTAAACTAGTTTTAATACGGCAATGAAACCTTTATATGATTATGTTTCAGAATATATATATATATGTGTATATTAATTATTTTATATTAAGTTTGTGATTTTCTATTTAATAATAGTTCTATTTCAACGTATTTCAATATATTAAAAGTTTAATAACATATTTATATCAGAAATAACTTAAATTAGATAACGTATTATACAGATATTAAATAATATACAATTTATTAAATATCGTAAGAATTCATTATACATGAAAACTGTATAACTATGTGTATGTGTCAAGGTCACATCAAGGTCGTGTCATACCTGAGCTCCGACGATACCGTTACCCCCGTAGAAGTTGTGTCCGTACATGTGCATGGAGCCTCCTTTACCTTCGCTGACACCAGACTTCCTTCCTGTGGTAGTGGGGGGGTTAAGTATTACGTTAGTATGCTATCTATGTATGTGTGTGTGTGTGTGTGTGTGTGTGTGTGTGTGTGTGTGTGTGTGTGTGTGTGTGTGTGTGTGTGTATGTGTATAAGTGAGCATACAAAACCTCCTGTATACTTAACTATACAAAACTTGATGTTGATGAAATAATGATCACAGTTTATTAAATGCATAGCTTACCATTCACAGATACTTGTAATGTATTCCATGTGGTAACTTTCTTTGTGATAGTTACAAAAAAAGAGTTGTGAACAAAACAAAATGCTAAGTGATAAATCAGACCTGTTCACTTACACAGATAGCTGGGTGATGACAATGGAACATATGTGCTATATTATTGTGAAGCATCTAGGAAGACAAATCATAATATTATAACACTAGTAAACAAACAATAGTATTACACTAGTAATAGAGTGTAGTGTATAAACCAGTGAGTTCAGCCAATACTCCGAGGATGCTGCCTCCCCTCAGGTAGGTCCATCCGTGAGCTCTGTAAGATGTGATGATACCGTCTGATTGTCTTAGGGAACCGTCTATACCTACTGCACAGGCTTCCTGAGGTGGTGGTGGTGATAGTAGTAGTATTCATTACTCGATACACTAGATAAATATAATAATAACTATACACATGATTCATATTATATAAATATAAAAACACTTTTTTCTCGAATGCGAAGATATGAAATAGGAAGTTTAACCATAAAAGCATTATACATATGTCAATATAACAACGTTAATATACTTATAGTTAGTATAACACTATTTATATAGAATCTATATCATTTTAATATAATATACATTTAATAATACAGAAAAAATATCAAATATTTGTACGTATTTCATGTTATTGGAATAATGTACTTCATGTTATTATCAAATTACACAATATATTAGGTATTTAATATCTATTGATATTGATATATAACTTATTGACAATGAAACAAGCACATTGTCTGTAACGAGAAACTTAGAGAGAGAGAGAGAGAGGAAGAGTAAGTAAGAGTGAGTGACAGGTAGGAGGAGGAGATGACCACAATGGTGTTAGCTGACCTGTCCGGAGTAGAGGTGACAGAAACCGCGGATGTGTTTCTCCTTGTAGAGGTTAGCAGCTGCCATCTCCAGTCTTCTGATGGTCATCATCTTACGATACATCTGTGTGTGTATGTAGGTATGTGTGTATATAGGTGTGTGTAGGTATGTGTAGGTGTGTGTGTAGGTGTATTATATTATTAGTTAATATTAGATGATAATTAATATAATTATTAGCTGTAGACTATAAGTGTGTAGGTGTAGGTGTGTATGTAGGTGTGGTGTAGGTGTGGTGTAGGTGTATCACGATACTGATAAGGCTACACAATAACTGTGTGTGTGTGTGTGTTATGAAGCAGTTAGTTGTTATGCTTGTATTGGATTCTTAGTCTATAGGACATATGTTGTTGTTGTTGTGCAGTGTTGATTAGGTTAATTACAGGTCTATCATTGGGTGTATATCGCATTACTGTTATATGTATTTTGATACAACACCCCCGCTTGTATCATGTTTCGCGACCTGATCAATTGGACTCTCCCATTATACAGTGTATATCATACACTACTGGTTCTCTATTGAATAAGATACTAATTAAACAATGCCTGTATTGTAGCCCACTATTCAATACGTTATTATATAATGTTTTCACTAGTGATAAAGTAATGAAGTACACAATGAATGAAGGTAACATTTATGTTATGTTAACTTTTACACTGACTTTAAATCATTTTATATTCTTATTTTGTAATTTCGTATTATGCTTTATTTATTTCAATAACGTCTGTGTCATCAAGAGAAAATATTTCACCTATATTCTTTTGACTATATATTTGCTTCAATAATATACATCAATCAATAACTGTGATGATATATAAAGTTTATATTATAAACTATATAATATGTAAAATTATTCAGAACCGACTAGCCTTAAGCGACTGATTCATGATTGCTAATAAGTATACATTAATGGATGGTAAACAATACATAAACTTCTACTGAACTACTTCACCAAATGATTATATAGTCGCATGAAGTCATTTAAATAAGAGAGAAAAAAGAAGAAATCATAAACTTCTGTTTCTGAATAACGCATCGCATGAGAAATCAAAATAAAATATGTTGATTTTTATAATATGTTTCCTTATAAATTCTGCTTTTAAATTATTTGTTAATGTAATGTAGGTACATCGCTTATCGATGACATTTAGGTAGGTAAGGGTTTCTTCACGATACATAACAAACCAATGCAGCGTATACACTACTGCATCACTGTACGACACTAACCGATAGGGCTTCTTCAGTAGTGCAGGTGAGTCTCACTGGTGGCATCTCCTCAAGCTTGTGTAGCTTGTAGGGCTGTAGCGTGTACAGTTAACGGAGATAGAACATGAGATAAGGCGATATAAGGTGAGATAAGGTGAGATAACGCGAGATAAGGAGATGTGGTGTAATCGTGCTACTAACGTAATAGGAATGATGATTATGATGATTTTATTTAAACACTAATTAAATTATCAAATTCTTAGTGTGCGATAATATTACGATGTGCCCCATAATAGCATGCCCTCGATGTAGTTAAGGAATAGAGTTTAGATAAGATAAGATAAGATACATTTTATTATTGTAATCATTATAAAAGAAAAACAATAAACGGACAAATCAAATAGTCAGAAGACTTTCGAGGTATTTTACCTTAATAATACCATTAGATCGCTAAGCTAACAAAGCTCTATCACTAGATGGCGCTAGCAAGTGTAAGGAGAGCGAGGAGGTGGTGGCAATACTTACGATGTTGATGTCGAAAGTGTGTTCGGCATTGAGGAGGGCTGGCGTGCTGGTCGAGAAGTTCTGTAGGCGTGAGAGGGAGGAGTTAATAACGCGCCCATCATAGTTATTGTAATTAATATGACTACGATTAATGGAATAACATAGAATACATTTCTATTATCAGTGATAGTAGAATAACAGTGACTATATTTCTATTATCAGTTATAGAGGAGTAATGAATAATATATTTATTGTATTAATAGTAGTGGAATAATAGTGAATACATTTCTATGATCAGTGGTAGTGGAATAACAATTCTCGTAAAAGTAAACAATACACCTGGAACTTGTCAGTCGAGTGGCTAACACTCCTCCTCATAAACTTAACAGTGTAACTAATACACACACGTGCTTATATACCATACACAATGATAATAGAAATATACACTTGAAACCCTCGAAGATATTGTTTATTTATTCACCGCTACAAAGATGTTCGCGGGGTAGCGTAAAAATCATGAATGTCATGTCCTCACTAGCGAGAGAGAGGACATCGCGAATATACTGGTCTAGGTGCATCGTTACTATGGTAACGCTACTATGAACATTGGTGTAGGCTATACGACGGCGAGTGTAGCTACAATGTCGTGGTGATAATGTAAACAAAGTGTGCGGGGGTCATAGGGTCAGGCGTAGAGGAGTGATCGCGTGATTTATGCGACGGCAGTTTTATGTTAAACTTTAATGCATTAGTAATATTAACATTGTATCGGAAGTAGTAGAATTAGTTATTAACTAGTTTATAAGGATTAACTCAATGCATTTAGTAACTGAATCCAATTATTAATATTGATTATTAATATTCAAATAGCATTCTGATATAATATGTAATATTTTTATGCAGGTGTATATATATATATATATATACCTACATATAAATACACATACCCAAACATATACATATTTATACATATACACATATAAATGCACTTCACAATGTGGCACATACACTGCCAACCATCAAATAACATAGTCTAGATAATCCTATATACAAGTATACAATATAATTATTATTTTACACAAGTACAATGCATTTTCACAATCCAATAAATTAGATCACAGAAAACAAAGCGACTACATTTCATATTAAACAGTACACATATTAAAGAGTACTGCAATCTAGAAATAGGGCCAACTAAAGTATAATTAGTGCATTGCACTCAATAACATGCCTATATATATATATATATATATATATATATATATATATATATATATATATATATATATATATATATATATATATATATATATATATATATATATATATATATATATATGTGTGTATCTATATACAACTGAATGTATATAATAAAGAGTGACACAAACTAAGTATTGGCTATCCTAATATATCTCAATAAAGTAATCATGCAAGGTTTTGTAGAAGGAAACAGAAGACAGGGACGACCGAGAACGAACTGGATGTCTAATATTATAGAATCGACGAAAAGTGATATCGGTGATCTTCTCGAAAATACACTGGACCGTGAGAAATGGAAAAAACATGCGTAATTGTCGCGATTCAAATCCTCCCTACGACCAACCGGTCACGGGATTAAGTAAGTAAGTAATATAGCATAAGCTGACTGTATACCTGATGATAATACGCTGGAGTACAATGTCGAATACTATGATGATGTCATTATTACTATAAACACCGACGAAGACAGCGTAGTAGTCTATAGAGAATTATGGATAATGGATAATATATCAAGGATAGTAGAACAAACGATCACAAGGATACATATCACAAGGATATCAGTTACTAGACAACAGTTACTAGACAATACTCTTACATAACATAGCATACTATTCTTAATAATGTATATCATAATAATAATATATAATCGGAATAATACATCATATTACATTTACTTCGGGTATACTATAAGTATAACATATTTGTTAGTATACATTTGTTATGTTACTATATTACGAATGTTTTAATCTAGACGAGTTTCTTAAGTCACACATTATATGTAATTGATAACGTTATCGCTAGGAACCATTATACTTTGTATATGCCAGATTTAAATAAGTATAACTTATAAAGTTTCTGATCAGAGTGAATAACTATCATTTTAAGGGGAGACGATCAAAAATGACGAGTTGAGGGTTAAAGGTTATATTTGAAATACGAGTTAATAGTTTATATATATATTTTGTATAGATATATGTGGGTTATTTGGTTTATTTTTGTCCTGCTTGATTTTTTTAGCTGAATTACATCCCAAAGAGAGCCTATACAAATTTATTTCGCATTTAAAAGTTAACCTTTAACCCTCAACTCGTCCTTTTTGATCGTAACCCATTTTAAGCATGAATATCACACTGTTATCTATTAATATCATATCATTAACATGAATATTTAATATGTATATGTAGAATTTTAGTTACAGAATTACATTTACTAAATACTTTTTAGATTATTTATAATGTATTTGTAAATTGTATACATATTAAAAATATGACGAAATAAATTTATATTTACAGAATATTTGTTATATAGACTATTAGATAAAAGTAGTTAAAGTTTATTTATTTGATAAGATTCAATGTTGCCCAAGACATTTCATTATTTAAAAAAATAATGAAATATTATTCATAATAAACTAAATATACTTGATTTATAAAATTCTGACATCGCATCTATATTTGCAAAATCATTATCATGCTACGATCCTATTAAAATCTCAGTATCAACTATTAATCTTATCTTAACTTTGAAAAATACATCGAACATGAACTCGGTTCATATTTCTTATTCTAATACAATGCAAAGTAGTACATCACACAACACCTTGATACCAGACATTATAAACATGATGTAGAAACAGAGGGGTGACAGATGTTTCGTATACAAATAACAGATGAAATTATTATACGAAACGTCTGGCATTCCAAACAGAGTATTATACGGTAACGTTCTTAAAGTATCACCCCAAGATATCATACGTGTACTATACCCCGTTACTACCTCTGCTCCAATAGTATGGGATGCACTTCCTACAGATTTACAGGCAATTAAAACTACTATCTCTTTCAAACATACGTTTAAAACTCATCTATTAAAGAAAATTTAACAATAACAGACGTTTTATATTTTACATACGAAACGTCTCCTACCGAAAAATCTGAATTTTACATACGAAACGTAAATAGTAATAATGAAAATATAAGACTAATCATTAGGTATATATATAAATGTAATATATCTTACGTGTATATTATATTATATACTATATAATGTATATAGTATATCATATACTATATGTATATTATACATTTTATAAATATATTTTATGAAATAAAACATAAATTATTATAATTAGCAAGGTAATATTGTATATTATCAGACAACCTAATTATATAACACGACAAACACGTTACGCTCTGTAATGAGTTTGTATACAAATAAAAAAGTTTCCGAAGATCGTTCTTCCTAATTTAATGAGTCATTATAAATATGAGGCTCAATTTATATATATAATTATAATAATCTATGTTGAACAAATGGACTTATTAATCAAAGGAATATATAATGAATTAAATAATATTAATCATCATTTAAAACTCATTTGAAATACATTTTGAAATATACAATATTTGAATTTTTTTTAGAATTAATTAAAATATATTACTTCAATTTTTCACATTATATATAGGAACCTTGGTTACTGGAGTTAGCCCTTTAGATAGCTTGACTGATAATCTTGATAGCATTTTATTATTTGTTACTGGAGAATCACCTTAAATAATTTTAAATTAATAAAACGATAATGTAATATTGACGACTTTGAAAGACAAAACCTTGATCTTTGAACTTGTATTTAATAAATAGAAAATAAATGAAAAATATATTATAATAATTATATTATTGCTTTTGATAATTTAGATATATACTGAATTTAATATATTTATTTATATATTTTTAATAATAATTATTTTATATAATAATTTTTTATTACAGAATTAATATAAATATTTATCAGGAAGTGAACATTATAAAATTACTTTGTAGAATTATTTAAATTTAAATCTATTTTAAAAATGACTACTCCTAATTTACCATCTTCGTTAAAACCCATACAATGCTTTTTAAAAGCGGCTACAGAGCAAGATATCAGGGATCCAGTGCTAGCATATTATTGTTAGATTAATATATATTTACAAAATTATTTAATATAAGTTTAGTAAATCACATTATTATAATGTTTATATTAATTTTTATTTTTATTAATTTAATAAACTAAAAATTAATATAATGTCATTTACTAAACTTATGTTAAATTATTTTATCATTATAATAAACCAATTATAATTATTATGATAGTCCTTATAATAATAAATATATATTAGAATCAAAATTATATTGCAATGAGTTAAATATTGAATTTAAAGTAATATCGGATGAATTATTTTATAAGCCTTTATATAAGTTATTAAATTAAATCTATTTAATAATTATTCAGTTATTAGTTGAATATGACGCTCATATTTATTATTATAAGGATATGCATGATATAATGAAACTTTTATTGGAATGTATTTGTGTATCATACAGTGTATGTATATATCTTTTTAGGGTATACCATCATCATAATTATTAGATGAATATGACATAATATTATAGTAACTATATATATATATATATCTCCTCTAGAATTGAACACATTATTTAATACATATTAAATTATTATAATAATTATATTTATATTCGAACTGTGAATATCTATTCGTAGATGATAGTGTATAGAATTATTAAACTGCAAATTACAATGTTACGTTACACAAATTATGTATTATTGCATACTCCATTATCCTATAATGCTGTGATGCACGACACACTTAGTAACGAGTACGTATATAAATAGAAGATGACGGAAACTTCGTACTTCCTATAATGTAACGTTTTACTAATATGTGAATAAGAAAGAAAGGCGAATACAAGTGATTTAAATGATGCTGAAATCTAAAGTATAGATGCAGTCTCAGTCTCAGTTACTTAAAGTTACCAACTCGGCTCGGGCTCATTTTGTTAGTCTCGGCTCGGCTCGGGCTCGTTTGGCTAGAGTCTCGATTCGGGCTCGTTTTTTTTTCCGGAAATAAAATTCGGCTCTGCATCAAAAAGCTCGGAATTATTTACATCACTAGATGACATTTATATTATTATTATCTAAATTGCGAAGTTGGCACAGATCAATTTTGTTTAACTTGATGTAAATGTGAAATATATAAAAATTAGTATTATAATGTAATATCAAAAAAACATCGTTTCGACGCGGTGATGTTTTGTAAGAGTCTCAACTCGGCTCGTGCTCATTTGGCTAGAGTCTCGGTTTGAATCGGGCTCTTTTTTATTTTCAGAAAATTAAAGTCTAGGCTCAGCATCATTTATATCATTAGTGAATATCCATATGTGGACTCACATTATTATGATAATATATGTTCGGTATTTCCAGTCGATGTGATATTATTATTTTATTTTAAATATAATATATATTAACAGTAGTATATATTCTATATATATATATTTATGTATATATATTTATAGATAAATTATGACAATTAATAAAGTTCAGTCAACGTAAACCATGTTATGTTTTATAGTTTAGCTTAGCGTTGGTTAGAACACCGTACGAATACGCCACGATTAACTAAGATAGGTCTATAGGTTTAGAACTGCCTCAAACAAGATGGAGTAGACGGAGAGAGAGAAGCGTGGCCTGGGGTGAATATCAGACGCTTCGTATACCGGATGTTTCGTATAAGAATTCCAGACGTTTCGTATAAAAGACGTTTCGTACAGACGCTTCGTATAATAATTGTATCTGTTATTCGTATACGAAACACGTCTGTCACCCCCTGGGGGTAATGTATACTCGGCGGTCAATTACGTATCTATTTATGGAATTATTCTTCGACGGCTATCGTGAGGTCGCTACCACTACGTCCCGGTTCACGACTGCTTATATCGTTTTCGACACGTTGTACACTTATCTGTACTTATTATTACCATTATTTATTGTTTTTTATATATTATTGTCACACTATAAGAATTTTATAATTGAATTAGTGTTTAAATAAATCATCATCATTATTTATTTGTATTTTTTTTCTTTCGCCTCAATTTATTTCTTTCGAGCAACCCACTCGACCAAGTAAGTATACAATTCTACTACTATGTCACGGTTCAGGACTGCTTATTTATTTGTATTTGTTTCTTTCGATTCAATTTTTTTCTTTTGAGCAACCCCCTCGATCAAGTAAATAGGATTAGAATTCGACTAGCTATCAGTTGTATGAATCTCAGCATTTATTTAGGGGCGCTGGAATGATTTTGTATGTAGGGGGACCAACCAATCAAAATAAATTCTGTGGTAAAAGTAGGGGGGGGAGATATCCCCCCCGTCCCCCCTATTGCATATCGAGCGCTATGCGATGACGATTATCTATATATTTATATATTATAGAATATAGCCGTATAGATTAGCCATATTCGTGTAAGGGAAGCAGCCGGCATCGTGTAGTACGGCGGATAGTGTGATTCTATAAATAGATATACGATTCTATAAATAGATATATAATCGACTGCCGGGAAAAGATATTTGACAACAAAATTTCAAGACATTTAGCTATATTTAATATCAAAGCTTACATATAATAATACAATTATGGAACACTGATTACATTCAATGAGTCATCGGAGAGATTACAGGATTAAAGGCAATACATCATATAGTCAAACTATTAGATTACTGAAACACTAATCTTTACTAGATTAGAATTATTCACTTTATATATAAACGCGCACATTATACAATAGATACATGTATATTTTATACACGTTACGCATGCATAGATCAAACTCTAATAGATCTGACTCTCTATAGTAACTATTGTCTACTACATATTCGGATCATCTGTTGTTACTTTCAAATGTCAACTATATTCGCGCATACGTTATAGTTATAATTTCATCTTTTAAAACATATTATTATTCGTGTATTTATGTATTCATTCGTTTTATTATATCGACTCAACGCCTATGAACGTCTATCTTTTTCATTGAGTTGATAAACCTTTCTATTATTATTATTATTATATATCATTAGTTGCTCCGAAGTACTGGAACAGTCTTCCCGATGAATTACGGACAATATCATCTTTTATTACTTTAAATGTCGACTATATTCATAATTTTATCATTATAATGTATTCTTTTTAAATTTATTATTATTCGTGTATTTATTTATTTATTTGTTTTATTATTTCAACTCGACGCATATAAACGTCGTTTTCATTGAGTCCATAAACCTTTCTATTATTATTATTATTATCATCATCACGGCAGTTATCATCCTCAGCTTCAGCATCATTCCAGCTTGTGGTAGTCATCCAAGTGTTTGCAGAACAAACATTGTCTTAGAACAATATTTAATATTACGGAGATAGCTAAGGATTATCCTAGGACAATTTTTCTCTCCGAATAACTGGTCGAAAACTGAGAAAATAATATGTCCTAGATTATCCTAGAATAATACTTATTTTATAGAGATAATAATAATAATAATAATAATATTTATTAGAAGAATTTAAATTGTGTTTTTGTTGTTAATTTACTAGTATATGTATATAATGTGTTCTCCTAAAAGTCTTCAAAGTAATAGATTATATTTCTGTTGTTGTTGTCGCTGAATCGGATAGCTAGGGATTATCTTTTTATTTTCTCAGAATACCTGACCCCTTAGTGCATTGGATTACATATATTAAACATCATTATAATACATTACAAGTGATTCGTGATGACTCATTTGCATTCGCGATGACCCGTTTGCTATCTTGAATATGATATTATTTTTTATGAATTTTCCCTCGTTTAAAGAAATGGACGTATACATATACCCTATCTAGTTGTAGTATCGGCAGAGCTATTGTTTATCTAAAAAGTGACTCGTTCCACGAAACTCTAGAGTCAGCAATAATATCATAGATAATACTCATATATATATATATATATATATATATATATATATATATATATATTATCATTATTTATTAGGTTAAAGCAGTGTAAGTGCATAGTATTGGAATATAGTAATACGTATAATAAATATTTGAGTAAAGTTATCTAGTCGGTATTTATGAATCGTAGAACTTTGTTTTCATTCCTATCTCGATACTAGTAATTTACGAATTAATTAAGCGGCGAAAAAATATTCTATCGAATTTTGATATTGTATCCATTTATATGGTGACCTTTTATAATCTTATTTACCGCATGCCGTTGACCCATATGTAGGGGCGCTGGAACGATTTTGTATGTAGGGGGGGGGACCAACCGATCAAAATAAATGTTGTGGTAAAAGTGGGGGGACCAATATATAGGAGGTGCCCCTAGATTTAAAGTGGGGGGGACATATCCCCCCGCCCCGCCCCCCCCTGTTGCAGCGCCCCTACCCATATATGGGGTATACCTACGTCTACTATTAGGATACTCCTTGTTAACCCAGTATAAGCTGCACTCGCACTAGCTCTCTAAGTACGTTATAAATAGAACTTGCACTAACGCTCTATACACTATATTAATAGCACTCGCACTAGCTCTCTACATACTATATTAATAGCACTCGCACTAGCCCTCTAAGTACTATTTAAAAGCGGTCGCACTTCATATAGAATTTAAGTTTACTTTCTGCATTCAGCACATCGATCGAACATTTAAATCAAATAGTACTGACGATCTCAGCAAATATTGTAACTTTAAAATGATTTTCTATAAAGCTGTAACGGGATACCCGCTTTAAAGTTACTATATTGCAGGCAAGTTACCGTGGAAAATAAGGGGGCATCCCACTACAATTGTAGTTAACTTGATAGAAAATCGTTTTAAAGTTAAAATATTTCCGATGCAAGTTGCCGTTGCATACTTGTAGTGGGATGTGACCCCCTTTAGATTCTATTAGCTTATGTTTGTTATGTAAACACAATAGATCCAAGACTATGGCATGTGTCTGAGTATTCAAATACATATTTATGATAGTCATTGATTAATTTTGCTCACTGTAAATCAGCTTATGTTTATATTTATATTATGAATGCCATGATCGTTATTATATATATATATATATATATATATATATACAATGTTTGTATTAGTTGTACACTGTTATAAATTGTATACAATTGTTTCTGATAATATAGCTATGTCTAAAACAGTATTTGTATTATATTTATGTTTGTGCACTATCTAGGTCTGGTGAGATTGTATAATTGTTATTATTTTGTACACTAATCTAATCTATACTAATGAATCATATATATATATATATATACATTTTACATTGATCTCGAAATAATCACAGTTACTTCCGGAGCTATAATAGTAATGATATTGATTGTTGTTACAACAACAACAATAATATTAATAATTATATAATAATTAATGATAACAGTATAAAGAGATACTGGTATGCATGTTTGTGTGTTTGTGTGTGTGTGTATCATCGATATAAAGAAAGTGGACCTATACAATTGACGCACGCAATGCATGTAAAATATAGATACGCGAATGACACTTTTATCGATAAATTAACAAAATGGTATCAGTGATTTTGATTGGATATTAGTCATATTATATATGTCAAATATTAAAACAGTAGGCTTTTCATCGAAATAGATTAAAGTAACGTCTATCTATAATATAGATTCTATATCAATGGATTTAGATTATAAATATCAATAAATTAGTATGATATCTTCAATTTAAATACACAAAATTACGAGGAATGTTGATATGATGTATTTTAAATATATAATTTTATTTTTAGTATGGATAATACATTAAAATTTATAGTAATTATCAATATATATATGTATAAATATATATTATTATAAATAAAAAGTAGTGGGCCAGATAGTGGGTTTCGACTGCAGCTCCCGTAGTGGTTAGTGCCATATACTACATTCAATTGCTTATCCACTTTCTCACTATATCGATGGTGTGTATGTGTATAAATAACATACTCCATTCAATCACTTCACTATCATACTGTGTTGTCTATTCATGTGTGTATGAGTGTGGGTATGCGCGTTTGTATGTGCTGATGTAATTTACATAAAGATAAGAAATTAAATGTTAATTATTTTATTATCTAATCAAATATACCCATCACTAATTATTTGCTATACTATCTATCTATAAAAGATGGATGGTAACGTTGTAAGCATGCTTGATACATACTACATACATATACTCCATACCCTATCGCATCCTCGTATGCATTGCCTATACTATGCTTTACAGCCAATCCTTACCGTCTTACTTACACCCAATCATTACCCCCCTACCTTACCCCTCTTACTTACACCTCTTCCTTATACCCATACCTTATCACCATTGCTTACCTCTCTTACTTACACCCAATCATTACCCCCTACCTTACCCCTCTTACTTACAACCTATCGCTTACCCTCTTACTTACACCTCTTACTTACACCCAATCATTACCCCCCTACCTTACCACTCTTACTTACCCTCACCACGCTCACCTCAGGTAGAATGCACGCAGTACAGCAAGGAATGGCTCTCAGCAGATCTCCCGAAGCTAACAAGTTCATGTTCACCATCATGGACGAACTCGAGAAGGTACCTGTGTAAATGTATTACAAATGTGATATACATATACACATGTATACACTTATATACATATATATATAAGTATATGTATATATATATATATATATATATTATGTTATCGCTTATTTATTTAGGTGTTATTATTTTTCTAAAACAAAAATAAAATCTATATTTGTAAATTTATATCTAAATAAATCATCCTACTATCTATATCTATATCTATATTGCAGCATTGCCTAACACGTTCCATCACCACCACCACCGCCACCACTAATACCTCCACACACACACACGCGCGCTACAGATGAAGCTGAAGCTTAAAGATAACGAAGCGGTAACAGACGCCATGGTAGGACACATTCACGTGGAGAACTGCGTTATGGCGCTGTTTGAACAGGCCGACGCTCAGGATAAAGCTTCAGAATTCAACACGTTACTACTAGAAGGGCGCTGGAACGATTTTGTATATAGGGGGGACCAACCAATCAAATAAATTATGTGGTAAAAGTGGTGGCGGGACTAATACATAGGATGTCCCATAGATTTTAAAGTGGGGGGACATATCCACCCACCCCCCCCCCCCCGTTGCCCCTACTTACTACGCTACGATACACTACTACTTAGTGACGTATTCATCTAAATCTGTAACTACTTGGCAAAGTAGTTACCTACCTAATTAGTAGTGTATTGCACATTTCTATTTATATATATATATATATATATATATATCTTCTTAATTACTTACTTACTAACTTACTTAATTACTTACTTGCTTACTTACTTACTTACTTACTTACTTACTTACTTACTCCATCGTCTACCTGGAATAATTAGCCTCACCCTCCCTCACTCGATTGATTGGTTCTTCCATCACTTGCTATTTCACAAATAATTGGTTGTATTTCTATTTGATACAAGTATACCATACTTGTCTAATATCTCCCTAATAACCCCTAAACAATCCATACTTACCCCTAAAATACCTTACTAGCCCCAATCGCACCTACTCGCCTCATAACACCCCTACTAGACCTTACATTATCACTACTTGCCCCTATAATTCCTATAGTTACCCTTACACCACCACTACTGCCCCTACATTACCACTACTCACCCTACTTACCACTACTTACCCCTACACTACCCCTACTAGCCTCTATAACCCCCGCCCCCCACACAGTAACCTAGTTAAGAAGTTCTATACTGCAAACATTCTGTTTGGTGTCCTCAATGGTCTCGGTAAACTTAACCCTGAGGTCAGTTGTGTGTCTTTGTGGCTATGTGTAGTGGTGTGTGTGTGGTGGTGTGTGTGTGGCTATGTGTGTGGATATGTGTGTAGTGGTGTGTGTGGCTATGTGTGGTGGTGTGTGTAGTGCTATGTGTAGTGGTGTGTGTGTTACCTGTTACCTAATTGGTTTAGGCACTTCCATCAACTTCTTTATTTAAGTTTTCGGACATGCTTTCAATATTATTGGGCAAAAAGGTATGTTTTTAGCTTTGATTTGAATGTTACTTGTGTGGTGGTGTGTAGTGGTGTGTGTGTGGCTATGTGTGGTGGTATGTGTAGTGGTTTATGTGGTGGTGGTGTGTAGTGCTATGTATGTGGCTATGTGTGGTGGTGTGTGTAGTGCTATGTGTAGTGGTGTGTGTGTAGTGGTGTGTGTGTGGCTATGTGTAATGCTATGTGTAGTGCAATGTGTATAGTGTGTAGTATTCTATGTGTAATGCTATATTGTACTGCGATATTAGTCTTACTTATTATTATAATCATAATTGTAATACAAATAATCATACTAATAGTTGTATTGGTAGTGGTGATGATGCTGATGATGAAGATAATCTATAATGATAACAAATAGCTTATATGTCAACGGCTAAGCGCTTCGTAGGTGAAGCATATTTGTTATGTGGTCGGTTAAAATAGAATTACATAGAATTACGTAGAACTATATATAATTATATACAACTATTTATAATTATATAGTATGTATATATATAGTATACATATATTATGTAAAGACTAATAGTTATATAATTAGTGTTAGTTAATTCCGCATGTGATAAGACACATACATATCACACGACACAATGAATCATTCCCCGGGGTAACATATCATTCAACACCGATACTCATGCGTATCTAATGTGATATCAACCCTTTATCCCCACCCCATCCCCATCAACATATTCAGCCCCTACGCACTCGTGTGTACCAAGCCTCTTAACCCCGCCTCACCCACCATAGGATGGAAACCCTACACAGTCATGTGTATTAAGCTTAACCCCATCCCACTCCCCTATCAGATGGAAACCCTACACCCTCATGCGTATTAACCCCTTAACCCCACCCCACCCCCCTATCAGATGGAAACCCTACAGAAGTACTCGAAATGGAAGTGCACCTACATTCACCAGTGTTTGAAGAACGGAGAAACACCCGTTCCCGGACCTCTCAACGGACAGGAATATAAACTA
The DNA here is from genome assembly GCA_964019155.1 of Osedax fenrisi. Taxonomy (NCBI): domain Eukaryota; kingdom Metazoa; phylum Annelida; class Polychaeta; order Sabellida; family Siboglinidae; genus Osedax; species Osedax fenrisi. Next base: position 16,725,663 of record OZ025246.1, read on the forward strand.
TGTTAGCCATATTAGTTAGCCCCATTAACCCCACTAAATAACCCTACTGGTTAGCCCTATTAGTTATAATAATAATAGAAAGGTTTATTGAATCAGTTGAAAAACGATGGATGTTCATATGTGTCGAGTTGAAATAATAAAACAAATAGATAATTACACGAATAATAATAAATTTAAAAAGAAGACATTATAATGATAACATATACAAATATAGTCGACATTTAAAAGTAATAAAAGATGATAGGGTCCATAATTCATCGGGAAGACTGTTCCATTAAACCACCTATTTAGCCCCACTAGATAGTACCGCTAAATAACCCTACTGGTTAGCCCTACTTATACGGGGCTAGGGTGTAGGAAGTATATTACCCCGGGGCTATACAATAGGGGTTACAGAACCACCAATACGGTATTCTATGATATGAGATTATTATATTAGATTAATAATTCTATTTCTTATTCTAGTACAGTGGTTCCGAACCTATGGGTCAAACTTGGGTCATTTGGTTTTTTGTTTGTGTCATGAGTCATTTATTAATTTAAAAATTTGTTAACCACATATTTTAATTTTTTTAAAATGCTCCTATATTATAATTTAATAGTAATCTAGTTACAAAATCAAAAAAAATCAAATTTGTCATTGGGTCATGTTATATTTTGTAACTAAGAATTATCAAAAAATGGGTCGTGATGAAAAAAAAGTTGGGAAACACTGTTCTAGTATATAATATTATAAATTATTTTATAATCTTACATAATATTAAATAATATTGTATAATCGATATAGTATCGATATAGACTCTATATATAGACATTACAAAATTATATAGATAGATTCTATAGTAATATGATTAATATATTTCATAATGATGATATATTTCCGATTTTTCCGACATTTTTATAAATAAAATATAATAATACTAATGTAAAATACATTATTTAAAAGATTTGTTGATAAATTTAATACATAATTTAAATACTCCTATCCTATTAGTCCTATTCTTATTCATATAATATTCCTATTCACTTATATCATACATACAATGTTAATATGTTTAGTGTATTTAAATATATTTATATAGTTAGTATACTAAGTTTGTGATTTAGATACTGTACAAATTAGAATGATATTTATATATTCCAATATAAAAGCAAAAGATATTACATACATTTAATTTTGTTTATATAATTTATGTATAAAAAATTCTCTTATGTTAAGGTAATAATTAAAATAACACATGGTTCATATACAAATAATAACTATATAATAACTCAAGTCTTAAGACTAGTATAATATGTATAATGTAAATATATAATTTATTTAATCATATATATTTTTTATTTTATATATATATAAATATATATATATATATATATATATTTTTGATATATGTATATATCTATAAGGTTATATCAAAGATTTTCCAAAGAAAAGATATTGCACTTGTGTATATTTGTGTAACCTAATAATTCGATATGGCCATCTAGCGGTATTAGTCTGATTATAAGAATTTTCTATATTTATTGTAATTTGAACTGACAGTTTCATCAAATGTCAATATTTTAATAATATTATTTTAATAATATTATTTTATATGGATAATATTGTATATGTATTTTAAATTAAAAAATTCGCATAAAAACTATATCATTATATGTTGAAATATAAGTGTTTATTTGTAATATACTTTAAGAATATTATATTCAAAGTTTAAAAGTACAATATTAATTTTAAATGTTCTAAAACTATGAATTATTAACATATTAAATTCAAATTGGAGCTGTGAATATTTCGTAATTATTTGTCATTTTTAATAATACATTATTATAATGATTATATAATATTGTTTATTTAATTAAACACTAAATTATACCTATATATATTAATGTAATATAATTATTATAATATTTTATATATAATATAGTAGTATATTATAAATGATGATATATATTATCAATTATAAATATTTAATATACTATTATAGGTATAGCAATGAGATTTTTTTTGTGAAGCTAGAATAAAATTATTGATACCATTGGAAAGAGGATGAAAAAGTAATATAAGTTTCATATTTTACTTTTTTGATATAATTAATAATAAAAAAGTTGTGTTGATAATAACAATTTATTTATTAAAATATCACATGATTTAACATTTCATATACTATTTCGCCATCTAGTGTTAATGTTGTTTTTTCATTTTAAATTTACATTTTGAGGTACTAGAGATAGATAACTTTACTGCAATATCTTTACTTCGCAAAATCTTTGGTTATATTACAATGTTAATTATATAACTTCAAATATATATGATACTATTGAATTAATCTGCATTATAATTATATCTATACTATTTACATTTCACTATTTCATTCACTATTTCATTTAAAAAAATCAATAGATATATCAATATATTCAATATATTGAAAACAGAGCCATTATAATATCTTATATTACACAATATAGAGAATTGTTGTGTAAAATCATACAAATTCTTAATTTTAAATTTAATATATAAATACATATTATAATTATGAATGGAAAATTATAAATACTTTGAATACATTGAATATATTCGTTATTGTTTTGTTATATGATTAATTATAATTTATATTTATAGAAACTTATACAGCAACTATATATTTATATATATAGTATATATTACATTGTAATATATTTGTATTACATAATAATATATATGGTATATTATTTTCGATTGTATTTTTAAAAAATGGTTAATTTATAATCTTATATTTAAATTATGTCAGATAAGTATTTTAATATTATATTGAATAAACTCATGAAATATAATATATTTTACTTATTATTTTAATTATAATATTTATACTTTTCACACATATTTCTATTTTCCATGTTTACTTATGATAACGATGAGTTTTTAACATTTTATTTTAATTATGTAATCATGCATGTTTATATCATCGATATAAATAAAGTGGATAAGCAATTGAATGTAGTGTATGGCACTATCCGCTACGGGCGCTGCAGTCGAAACCCACTATCTGGCCCACTACTTTTTATTTATAATAATATTTATTTATATATATATATATTGATAATTACTACCAATTTTAATGTACTATCTATACTAAAAATAAAATTATATATTTAAAATATATCATATCAACATTCCTCGTAATTTTGTGTATTTAAATTGAAGATATCATACTATTTTATTGATATTTATAATCTAAATCCATTGATATAGATAGAAGTCACTTTAATCTATTTTGAAGAAATGCCTACTGTTTTAATATTTGACATATATAATATGACTAATATCCAATCAAAATCACTGATACCATTTTGTTAATTTATCGATAAAAGTGTTATTCGCGTATCTATCTTTTACATGCATTGCGTGCGTCAATTGCTTATCCACTTTCTTTATATCGATGGTTTATATTCTATTTTAATTATTTGTGAATAGAATTTTGACTAAAAATATGTATATATATATTGTAATTAAAATAAAAATATACACAGTATTTATTAAATTTATATTTAATTATTTTTCATTTATTTTTATTCAACACACATAAAATAAAAATAATAAATCTTAATATTATTCTCAATACAATCTGATAAATGACTACAGATATTATAATCCTAATTTAATTAATTTGTTGTTATATTATATATATATATATATATATATATATATATATATATATATATTACAATAATAATAGCAGATAAACTTTGTAAAGGGATCAATTAATTATATATTTGTAATTATTTCTATTTTAATTATATATAATACTGAAACATTATTGTCTCGGAATTAAGTTATCTTAAAAAGTGTAATATTATAATTATCTTATATATAATTATCTTATATCATATAAGTTATATGTATAATATAGACTATATTATATAGTATAGTATATTTATTATTTTAAATAATCAGATTCTATCTAGTGATATATGAATGAATTCAGTTTATAGACAAAGTCTAAGGAGGATCAGTGAAAGCGATTAGCTTTATTGATTCGAAACCTCCTAACAGTATGTGCAGTGCCATATCATCATTTCCATTCAAATAAAATAATAAAATAGAAATAATGATAAACATAATAATAAATATATGTGTTAGGATACAAACAATGAGGACATATATTCATAAGTTTAGCTTTAACATTTACAGTTTAATAATTATTAGTGATGTTAATAAAGTCATCAAATACTACTTAATATTTATATAAATTGAATTAAAATAATTTATTATTGAGATTATTTTATTTATATATTGTTCTATATATATATATATATAATATAATAACGAAAAATTAAAATATAAAATAAAATTAATAAATATAATTAACTATCCTAAATCAGAATTAAAGTTAATAACACATCTCTGTACATGTACACCTTAAACTTAGATAATAATCATAATATATAGATTTCGAAATTATATTATAATAATTTTGTATGTAAAATTTGATAGTATTTTATGTTGAATAATATATTGTTCTATATATATATTTCATAATAGCCTGTACATAGCGAAAATGTTGTACTGCTTTGTATACTTTTTATCAGAATATATAGATTATCTGATATCTCTTCCAGTGTATATTAGAGATTCATTTAGGATACGATTATACAGATGTTATTATTCCCACAGTATGTATTACACACACATTTATATATATATATATATATATATATATATATATATATATATATATGAGGAAGATATAACTATACAACATTTTCAATATAATACACTCACTAAAGATACATTTATGTTCAGGTAATATGTTACTAAATAGCTATAGAAATAGATAAATATATATATATATTGATAAATATCTTATAAATAATTTAAAATCGAATACTTTTAACCTACCCGATTACCTTATACACACACACACACACACGCACACCCACACACACATACATACACACACACACATACACATCCCTCACACCACAACACACACAAACATATACACACATACACCACACACACATACACACACTCCCTCACACCACAACACTCACACACAGCTCAGCTAGGTATAGCAGACAACGACCCCACAGTAGGTCCCAGACCCACTGATGCCCAGGGCCCCCCTCAACCCCAGGCCCCCAGTCAACCCACACAACCTCTCGACTACCTGACCCAGCCAAGTAATCCGTACCCACCCCAACAAGGTGAGTCACTCGTGAGCTTATCCACCCTCTCTAACGAGGTAATTGACACATGTACCCACTGTAACTAGGTCAGCTTGATTATCACACGTAACGCCCTCCTATCAGTGAATTTTTACGAATTTGAAAGTTGGGCGGCAAATTCCAAAATAATTGTTTTTTTTCAATCGCACATGAAAAATAATCTAATAAATTCATCTACCGATTCGTACTAAATAAGTAGGATTATGATATCATTTATTACGGAAAAAAATATGATTTTTGGTGGGCATTAATTTAAAAATGGGGTAAATACCCCTTAAAATGCGCTACCGTTTGACACCCCCATCTATGTCCTTATAATACGATTACCAATAGGGTTGTGATAATAGTCGATAAGTTTCACAACCTTTGATAATTCTTATTCTTCCAACTATGCCTATTGCTTCAATTTCAAGCTTATGATACTGACACTCGGATTATTAACTATCGAACCTAAAAGTTTGTTTTCGAACTACGTGTTTAATTGTATATATATATATATAATATATAGATCCTTTTTAAAAACAACAACAAATATGTTAACGGGTATGAAAACTTAATTTTGATATTCAACCATTTATTTTGTTCTAAGATTACGAAACTTTCAGATAATTATATTCAATAGACGTTATCGAAAAAGTATGTTTTATCGAGATACCGAATAAATGAATTAGAAAATTAATTAAATTTATTCATTAGTATATATTTAATTAATAATTTTATAACGAATGCATTAGTTATATTTTCCTATTTATTAACGTTAAAATAGTTAATTTAATAGCATATTTACTATTGTTTATATCATTCTAATATCTGTGCATACGATGATGATCTATCATCCAATGAAAACGTAGTGTTTTTATATCGACGGTCATGTGATTTCATAATTTCATTTTGTATTTCCATTTAAATTAATTAATTAATTAAAAAATTATTTATTTAAAAAAATTATTTATCGACTACATAATATTTAGATATTGAAATGAAAATTAATAAAGAAAAACAAAATGTGGTATTACAGTTCAAGATGTTCTACATTCACTATTTGTATAATTTCTTATATTTATATTTAACATTTTAGATTCATTAGACATATATATGATTACGCGGGTTTTACGAAGGTAACAATGTCAATAGAATGAGTGACCAACGTACCATTATGTGTCTATAGCGAACGAAGTCCATTGTTTACACGTATATTATCTGTATTTATTATCATAACTAACGAGCTTATATTTAAATTATACGAAATTATATTATAAACTATATATATATATGTAAATTAAAATATTCGTAATTATGAAATAAACTGTTATCAAATTATATATATATATAAATGCATAAACTGACTGTACAGAGAATATCAAATCACCATTGCATTAATAGTAGCCAGTATTGCTAGCGCTAGGCCAGTTAGCCTCAATAACCACTACTCTAGGTAACAAAGTGGCCATCTTGTACTGTGTCATTAGTCATGACTCATTACTAATGAGTCATTAGTCATCACTAATGAGTCATTACTCATCACTAATGAGTCATTAGTCATTATTACATCTAAGAATTGATTATCTACTAGATGTATCCACTATAAAATCCGATTGAAAGTTGTCAATACTTTTAATAGAAACATATTGTTATATATATATATATAATAATAACAGTAAATTAAGTATCTTTATGAATTAATAGTTATCGAAACGTTGAATATTCATCATTTACGTCCATAATAGAGAAAACGTGAATGAAAAAATTAAATTAAACTATCGACTATCTACTTATTACTAGAGCCGTAACGTCGCCTACATTAATACCGTTACCGCTCACCAGGGCAAGTACCGTTCAACGGTTCGAACGGTATACCGGTACTGACCCAGAGATACGCCCAGCCTACCCCCACTTATAATGCACCCCCCGCCGCCGCCCCTTCCACATCTCACCAGGTTTGTGTAGTAGTTATGCGTGTGTGTGTGTGTGTGTGTGTGTGTGTTTGTGTGTGTGTGTGTGTGTGTGTGTGTGTGTGTGTGTGTGTGTGTGTGTGTGTGTGTGTGTATAATATACTGGATCACGGTAACACTGCTTTCACAGAATACCAGTAAACTCGGACCACTTTTGAAGAAGATTCGGACTAGTTTAGATAACTATATATAGTATAATTCTATAATATGGGTAAAAGCATAAAAGTAGTCCGAATTTTCTTCAAAATTGTTCCTAGTTTATTTCAAAAGTGGTCTAATTTACCTGGTCCGAGTTTACTGGTACCCGTTTCACACCAACACAAATAGCCCGATATAGGCCCGTCTTTATTGCCCGATATCGTTGAACATTAACACTGTAGTTTCAGTATAAATGGCTATAATTATTAATTATTAATTACGGATTAATATCGAGCAGGTCGACGAATGCCTTATGCGGGTGCGTTTACATATAAATTAACTATTATCGTATATTAAACGTTTTACTTGCTCGATATCTAGTCAATATTTTCAAACGAATATTTTTACTAGCCGATATTGAGCTGTTTCGGTGTGAGTGTAGCTTAAGATTTAGGTCTTCAGATATACGTCTTATTTAAATCCCTTTAGATGTAAACATATACTGAATATATTTATATATATTATTATATTGTATTCAAAAAACTTCTAATAAATGATTATTATTTTCATTTTATTAAAATGTGTCAAATTTAAATAGATTTAAATAAATAAATAAAATAATTTAATTAAAATATTTCAATTTATTATTCTCGATTTGATTTAAAATGTATTATCAATCCAATTATTGTATATTATTGTACATATTATATATATATTATACATTTTATTAAAAGCGCAATGTTCTCAATACAAATTTAATACAAAATCTATTAATTATATAGTTATTTTTATTATTTATATTGTACATAATTTGATAAGTTATTTTTCTAATTATATAAATATAGAGTAAATCAGCCCTAATCTTAAAAAATCTAAAATGGAATATATTTTTTAATTTAAAATAATCGGATATGTGCAATAATCTTAGAATTTGTATACAAATATCATCATTTGTAACTATGGTGTGTATTAATGTATTGTTTTTGTATATAAAGGGTAGGTAGGTTTGCTAAAATTACTTTCATTTGCATGTAAATAGATAGGAATACTTGCTACTACTATACATTCTATTTTGTGAAAAATAATTGGAATATTACCATTATTTTCTTATGTTTATAAACTAGAAATATAGATACATATTATAGAAATATTTTATACTACTGTAAAGATAGAGTTTAACATTTTTGTAATATGAGTTGTTTATAACAATTCAATATTATAATATGTATTCTATGTTAGTTGAAATAGAAGATTTTTTTATTCTAAAAATAGCTCAAATTTATTCAATCGTCAATCTATATATGACTACATAATATGTAGTAAATATACTCTAAGATATATATATATATATATATATATCTTTCCATATAAAACAATTTATTAGAATCTATTATAAACTACTCTATAGATTTCATTATGACTATTAGTGAATGTGAGAAAATAATTATTTTTAGATAAATGCGTTCAAATTTATTTTAATAAATTAATAAATAGAATGTTTTTAAAATTGTGATAATCTATAATATACTATTTAGGCAATATTAAAACTATTAAATTCATGAACAAATTAAATAAACGATATAAAAAAATAACTATTTTACGACCGACATCACTATTTTACATCACTATACCCTTAACAATATATTGTTGAATATTTATAATTGAAATATTATTACGATAATAAATGTATTGAAATAAATAATTAATAATACGAAAATTATAAAAGCACTAAAAACGAATTACAAATAAAAGTCACCTTATATTATAATTATGAATTATATCTAACTACATTAAATAACTTTAGACATTTTTTTAAATAAACGATCATATGAATTATATATGTTGTATATAGATTTTTTAGATATTATTAATTAGTTTAAATACTATTATTTAAATTACCAATATATATATATATATCTATAAATATACTGTGAATTAAAATTTTTAATCTAAAATATCTAATTTTGAAAATAAAATAAAAAATATAATTATATATAAATAATGTAAATAATAATATAATTATAAGCAATTGCATTTCGATTACAAAATAATAATGTATTATTCCTTATTAAATATTAATTAATAAAAAGTATTAACATGTATAATCTAAGTATAATATAATACATAGAATACTGTATGTAAAATATTTTATTTATTAGATTCCTTTTCATAAATCAAAATATATGGCAGATATATTTATTTAAATTAAGTTTTGTATATTTAAAATATATATTTACATGTAACCTGGTATTAAACACAATTGAAACTGATAATATATAACAATTATATATAAAATATACAAAATGAATGTATAAAATATTATACCAAATCAAATATCTAATATATTCGTCATATTATTACGAAATTATATTTTAAATATATTAAAATTGTTTTAACAATATTACATTTATTATATAAATAAAAGAATAATAGATATCAAAAGATTGTGTATTCTCTATTTAATGACTAGTGAAATAAGCATAAATATGTAGGAATCTAATTATTTTTTAACCGTAATAAAAATCTAGACAAATTAAAAACAAACTACTACATATTTTTTAATATAGATAAAAAAAATGGAATTATTCCAAAAATTCAGGCGTATACTTCATTTTGAATACATACATTACATCTGTATCTCCCCATGTTAAATGTTGGAACTGTGGTATGATATCACTTGTATCCCCTTAAGTTCTGATAGTTTCATGTACATATTCATCAAGTAGATCAAAAGTTACGGATGTAAAATAAGAATTTAAGTTTAAAAATAAAGAGAGTAATATCAGTTTAAAAAATAATTATATATGCGTTACAACATTTTAATGTATATTTTTGTATACAGTTGTATTTAGAAATGCTTATTTAAAACATTTACAGTTATTGTTATGAATCAAACCGTATATCGTTTTAAGGATAATATATTCAATGTAGTGATTTTTCAAAAGATTATATTATATTATCTTATATATATATATTTTCCGTAGGACATTAAAAAGCTAGTAAGCGATGTGTTCAAAGTTATATTCCGTATAGTTCTCGTTTTCTAGTTATTATATCAACAATTATACTAATTATATCAACAACTTAATATACGATAAATCAAAACACGAAAAAAATGTGTACATTTTTTTATTTATTCTCCAGGACACTTCATAGTTATTTATAATACGCACACGTCAAAAAATGTCTACGACTTAGGGGTCCATTCGTATCCATCGCTATCGATATCCTGAAGCCCTTTAGAGGAAATAACAATAGAATTAATTTAAATACTTCATACAAAAAAAATGTACAACTTTCTTCTAATAAATATTTATTATTATTATATACATATCACACACGTGTATTTAACATCAACACTCGCACAGACCCCAGCCTACGTTCCGGCCCAGTCGGCCATCAAGCTCAGCAAGGAGCAGATGTCACGTGCCAGTAAGCTCAGTAAGTTTGCCGCCTCAGCCCTAACCTACGAAGACGTCAACGAGGCCATCATGCAACTACAGAAGGCGCTCAGACTCTTGACCACCGGCAGCGAAGACTAGAGAGCGTAATGTCTACCCCATCGTCCCCATACATCTATCTATAACTATGTGATTTTCTAAACTAATACTATACCGTTTGTATTTACTACGAGCATTTATATTAAGATTTCTGAATCGTTTTGTGAAGTCGTCTTCGTACGATTTATTATAATATTTATACACATCGCTGCTTATATATATAATAACAATAAACAATATTTTTTGAATTGATTTTTATTTATATATCATATATAATTACAATAATTATAATTCATCATCTCAATAAACACGCTGTTGACATTAAAAACATTTATATATTAAAATAATTCAATATATAATATACATTTACATGAATATATATATATGTATTAACATATCTATATTATTATATATATACATATATATAATATATATATATATATATACGATAATAATAAATAAAAATTTGGCATAAGTTCTTATTTCTATAATTATATATATATACCTAAGAATACTTGAATAATTTGAATTATGTACATGGTATATTATATAGCGCCTGTGTGTGTGTGTGTGTGTACGGGAATATCTTCGAGTAGTAGGTTTGGCGGGGTGGGGCTGGGGGGTGGGGATTGAGAGATTTGTATACCTGAGAGAGAGAGAGAGAGAGTTATATGAGGTGCGAGCCATACGATAATAATCACTAATACGAAGCTACCGATAATAACGAAGATAATGATTCTACAGCAGTAGTAGTAGTAGTCGTCGTCGGGGGGGGCGGAGCCTAAAGTGCCGCCGCGCCCCCCCGTTCGGACGATCTCATTGGTGGTTGTGATAGTTCATCAGAGCCCTCAGGCCGTAGAGTAGCGACGCCTGGAAACGAGCCTCGACGATCATCAGGTCGATGTGAACCTTCTCAGAGTGGGCGAACGCCGGCATGTTCTTCACGAGGTTGGAGTCGCTGCGTTCGGGGAAACAGGTCACCGTCTTGATGTAGTTCTTTAGCGGCCTTTCCAGGAATACGTTAACCTGCCGGGGAGTGCATTTGTTATACAGCTGCGTATAATAATAATATAATTTATTGAATATAGAAAATGGATATTTAAAATGACATAAAAAAGGAGACAAAACTAGTAATAAAAAATAAATAAATGTATTCACATCATTGATTTACATATACCATATGTTTATATGATGTGTAATTGATATTATTATGTTATAAGATATGAATAGAACAAAGGTACTTAAATTGATGATATTATAATAAAATAAAAATTTCTTTGAAGGGATTAATTTATTTACTTTAGGGATTACTTTATATACTTTAATATTATTACAATAATAATAATACATATTAGTATTATAAAATATTTTTAAACAGTATACATTATTACATATATATAAAAGGAGTTTCACACCAACTCGATCGCAATTATTACCTCTAATAATTAGGTGTAAAACAAACCCTTTTACGGAGATTTAAATAATATTGTTAAACTTTAACCTCTAATAATTAGAGTTAATAATTGCGTTCGAGTTGGTGTGAAACCCCTTTAAGTATTTAATAAAAGTATTATTTTTTATAAATATTTGTTAAAGTTGAAACAATTATATATAGATTAATGTCAACAATTATATATTGATAATAAAAAATGTATATTAATTAAAACATATTTAATATATAATTCATAAAATTCATTTCTAGTATCTTTTGTAATAATTGTAATAATTATTTAATGTTTCTTATATGTTTAATTATTTAGATTATAAAAATATAATATTTTGATATTTTTTGGCTCTATGCAAGGTAATAAAAATGTAATAAAGTAATTATAAATGTTCCCATATATAAAAATACAAATCTACTAAATGACATTTTTTAATTATATCTATAAAATATAATGTTTTAATTATTAAATTATTTACAATGTTTTAGAAAATTATACAAGTACACTTTTTGAAATATAATAATTCACTTATATTTAAAATCTTTGGTGTAATAAAAAGGCTGTCATACGATATCAATAAGGTAATACACTATTATCAGCTAGTAATAATTAGTTACTTAGCTGTATCTCGACTAAATACGACACACTTAAACAATACTAGATCATAGTTCAACTATAAAACAGGTAAAATTATATCTAAATAATATCGGAATATATAGTAAATTATTATAGAGTATGAATATCTACATTTGTAAGGTGTTTAAAATATGCGAATATAAGAAATATACGTATAATAAATGTGTATACACAAAGTAAAATAAAATATATATTAGGTTTTAAGTAATATAACACCATAATAATGTGATATCGACTAGCCGTGCACAAATATGGTCCCGCCCCACTTTTACCACAAAATTTATTTTAATTGGTTGGTAACCCCCCCTACAAACGAAATCGTTCCAACGCCCCTAATAATAACCCCAGCTTGCATCCTACATAATATTCCCTCTATGACATAATAACCCCCTCCTACATACAAAATGTTACGCTGCCCCTACCTATGGTTGAACTATACGAATAGTTGCCAGTAGGTGGCAGTAAGCAATCAGCGCGCGTAACTAGGGGGCGCTGCGACAGGGGGTATGTCCCCTCCACTTTAAAATCTAGGGGGACTTCCTATGTATTGGTCCCCCCCCCCCACTTTTACCACAACATTTATTTAGATTTATTTAATTTATTTTGATTGGTTGGTCAACGCCCCTACATACGAAATCGTTCCGCTGCCCCTAGCTAGGATTGAACTATACGAATAGTTGCCACGTGTGTAACGAACCTGTTGATAGTCGTAGTCGTCGTGACGAATGCCGAACAAACAGTGAATGTAATACCAGATAGCTTGTCTGAAGGCGGACGTGTCTACGTTTGAACTGTCGCCCATTCTGTGTAGGGCGGAGTAGAGAGTTATGAGGGGTGCGATGGGGGCGTTAGGGCAAATGAATAATAAAATAGTGACTATATAAAATGTTAGACTATAATAAATGATATTTTATATTTCTAATTTACTGAAACCGATTATTAATTCTAAATGATGAATAGTTAAGGGTATGAATAGGGAAATTAATAATATATATATATATATATATATATATATATATATATATATATGTATAAAGTAGGTAAGTAAAGTAGGTGGAGATTGAAAATATAATAATAACAGAGCAGAATAAACTAACTTACAAGCACTAGTATAATACAAAATGGCCGATGTCAAGGGAAAATAGTTATGTAGAGAGTTATAAGTTATTGATATTTTCATTCGGTGGAGTGCTTTCATCCCATCTAGGAACTTAGATGAAGTTTTCACTTATAACCATATACGGCTCTAATGTCCCTTCGAAGCCGCTCTCATGCTAAGGCATCCGTGGTTTTAACGAGAGCCGATCATCTATTTACACGCGCAATTATATAAGATCGCTTATAAATATGATTTTAAGACCCTTTATAGATCCGCGCTGGGTTCGAACCCGCGTCCTACTGCCCGCATGTCCAATAGGTGAACTAGAGGCGGGCGGGCGGGTGCTAACGTATGATAGGTCAGCGAAGTGATGGTCTTAAACTTATCGTCGAGTACGTTGCCGATATCGGGGTACAGGCGATTAGCTGCCCCGTAGCCGTGGTCTTGCCAACTGTAGTCGCGGGCGCGGAACGTCTGAATACGGGGCGACGACGTCGACCTCTTAGCGAAGTCCTCGTAGGTGTAGCCGGCGTCCTGCTGGAAACGGTGGCTGGACAGCGAAGAGTTGACCGTGGGCGGGTTGTTCATGGGGACTGTGAGGGGCGGGAGGGGGTTAGAGAGGGTGGGAACTGTGAGGGGCGGGGGGGGGGTTAGAGAGGGTTCATGAGAACTATTAGGGCAAATCGGTGGGTGTTGATCAGATCTATTAGGGAGAAGGGTAATCAAGGGGTTGTTCATCAGAACTAGGGGGTGCGGGTTAGGGAAGGTTATTCAACGGAACTATTGTGAGATTTTAACGGGGTTAGATGGTTATTAGTGAGGTTAGGTCATTCGGTAGATGTAGCTGTAGTAGTGAAATGAGGGTGAGGAAAAGTTGAAGTATAGGAATTATATCTATTTGCGAGTAAAGTATCTGAAAGGAAGTTAGAGGTAGTAATAGAGCTACTAAGTTAATAGGAGCTAGAGGTCAATAATCACAAATACTAACATTCCATATCCTGGTTTTCAATGTAGTTGAATCTCTTAAGTAGTTCCTCTTCAGAAAATTCGGTTTCTTTTTTCTCCTGAATACGAGATATTATCATCATTAAAGTTAACGTTTACCACGAATAGTTACTACGAATGTATGCTTTATTATATAATACACAATCGACAGGCTAATTACTATCCGAATTATAATAAATAGTATTCGTAACGTTGTCATAGCTGGAAGTATACGTAGAAGACGGACGGCATACATTCGAGATTGACAATCTAGTTATCGAAACGTAAATAGTGTAGATTTTCAGAGGTTCAGAGTTGGTTACAGAGGTATACGCGTAGGTAACATTAGTAGTATTACTGTGCGCGCGTGTGTACACATGCACACACACGCGCGAGTGTTTCTACGGTAGGAGGTAAGACGAAATGTAAATAAAAACACGCGCATACGCTAAATCCAATCATATTCGGTACTTTTGCCGCATAAACAATATTCTAAAAATAACTATGACATCACACGCGGCTAGAGAGTGTGTGTGTGTGTGTGTGTGTTATGTCATCGCGGCGAGAGGATAACGTTTAATCATAGGCTAAGCCGTCATCGAGTCGATGGACCTAGGGGGGGTAGGGGGTGTAGGGGTGTGGAGAGAGAGAGGTTAACTAAAGTAAATAAAAAGCGCGAGTTGCTTTATCAGTCTACAATCTGCGTGCGCGAGTGCCTGGTCTGAGGAGAATGGCAACACGAGAGGAGAACCGCGTTAGATTATTTACTATTATTTACGTTGCCGCGGAGGTGACGTTAAGGTGATAGAGATACGCGCTGAGAGAGAGGTACACACACGATGAACTTATAGTGACTCGTTGGTCATGACTCATTAGTCATGACTCATCGGTCACGCGATGATGAATACCAACACCTAGTTACACTAGCAACGAGGTGTTTGAATTGAATCGGAGCGCTTGGATTGTTATATAACAAAGGAGGTAGAGAGAGGGTGTGAGAGGGTACAAGAGAATTCATCATAAGATGATTAATTATGCAGAAACTATACAGAACACCACTGATGGAAGCTATGTAGTATATATTTAATAGTTTTTAAGAGGTTATATACTAGTTAATATGCACTATAGTATATATATATATATGTGTTATCAAGTTGAGTGGGAAAATACCTAGTCAAGCTTTGCTTTTGTGTTTACACTCTACCTGATTATAATATATACTATGTATATGCAGTATATATGAGTCGAATTGTATATATATATATATATATATATATATATATATCTAAATATAGGGCCCTATAGCCCAGGATATCTATAGAGAGGAGCTGAACACATATAGGTGGCGCTCTCTATCTTTTAGCAAGATAAACACAGATAGTGAATACATCTTATATATATATATATATATTTGAGGCTAATAGTTGTGCTGATTTTCTAGTGAGAACTACTCTAGAGAAAGATAATAATGAAATGAAAAGAGAATTTGATGTCCTTATTATCTTATACAAAATATTCTAAATAATAGATAATTCAGAGAATCTTATAGAGAATACGGAATTATATACATGATAGCAATTATAATAACAATATAGAAGAGCATGGAGTGATAACAATACATTACCTTATCATTATATGTGTTATAGTTGCTTATTATAGTTACATCTATAGTTACACTATAGTTACACTATAGTTACACTATAGTTACACTATAGTTACACTATAGTTACACTATAGTTTGCACCAACACACACATACCCACACACACACACACCAACACACCCCCACACGCGTATACACACACACACCCTCAGTAGAACATACCCCTAGCTGTCGTAGTCGTTGCAGTAGACTGGACAAGCACTGGTCATTCTTGCCGGTGTTAATGCCGCAACTAAAGATAAAGGAGGACAGGGCGTGATACTGAGCTAGGATAGCGATTGCCTGCATCAGTTCCGATAGGCTCCAGGACGCCTGCTTCGATCTAGTCAACTCCTGGTGGTGGGGTGGCATTAATGATGGAGGGGTGGGTTAATGATGAAGGGGGCGGGATTAATGATGAAAGGGGTGGGGTTAATGATGGAGTGGGCAGGATTAATGGTGGAATGGGCGGGATTAACTGTCAGAACCTCTCATCTTGTTAATGTGTTAAACGCGGTACTATATTTAAAGTGCCACCATGTTTCGTAGACTTAAATTACCATTAATGGCGCGGGCAATAAAAGCGGCGAGAGATAAATCATCGCCTAATTAATTTTAATGAACTATTGGACCGATAATGACTGAGGACTGAGGAGAGTGCGAGAAACGGGTGATCTTGAGGCTGAACGCAATGTACCTAGAGATAATAAGATGATGTATCTATCGTTCTCCTCTAGTAATATTCACCGGCCATACCAACAGTTCTAAGGCATATCGTATAGGCAATGCGAGCCGAATGTACTAACTAACTCTTTTAAAGTGGTTATAACAAATTTAATCATTTACATTAATATCATAAATAGTTTAATGTGTATTGCAGTGGGGCTCTTTCATCCCATCCAGGTACTTAGATGAAGTTTTAAACTAATTTTAAACCATATGACTCAATATGTCAAACTTTCACTGTTTAATTGCTAAACATTTGTTACATTTTAGATTTATCGTTTAAAATATGAATTACGCGCGTATCTCTCAGCACTATTACTACGAGAAGCCTTTAATCTCTATTTCTATAACTCAAGTCAAGGTCGCCGAGCGGATGTGTTTTTGATCGTCGGCTCGTAAGTCAGGCTAACGACGTAACACACGAGTCGTAAACGGGGCTAACTCTCGAGCCCCCGTAATAGGTTTATCACTAGAGTAATAGTAGGCCCCGTTCTATAAATAGATGTGGTTATCGTTGTGCTGCGGTGGGATGCGCCTCGGTGCGATGATCTTAAGGAGGATAACACTGAGAATAGTGCTAGGTCTACGTGAATGAGAACAAGAGAGATGATCTTAAGGAGGATAACACTGAGAATAGTGCTAGGTCTACGTGAATGAGAACAAGAGAGATGATCTTAAGGAGGATAACACTGAGAATAGTGCTAGGTCTACGTGAATGAGAACAAGAGAGATGATCTTAAGGAGGATAACACTGAGAATAGTGCTAGGTCTACGTGAATGAGAACAAGAGAGATGATCTTAAGGAGGATAACACTGAGAATAGTGCTAGGTCTACGTGAATGAGAACAAGAGAGATGATCTTAAGGAGGATAACACTGAGAATAGTGCTAGGTCTACGTGAATGAGAACAAGAGAGATGATCTTAAGGAGGATAACACTGAGAATAGTGCTAGGTCTACGTGAATGAGAACAAGAGAGATGATCTTAAGGAGGATAACACTGAGAATAGTGCTAGGTCTACGTGAATGAGAACAAGAGAGATGATCTTAAGGAGGATAACACTGAGAATAGTGCTAGGTCTACGTGAATGAGAACAAGAGAGATGATCTTAAGGAGGATAACACTGAGAATAGTGCTAGGTCTACGTGAATGAGAACAAGAGAGATGTGTATGTGTAAGATAAAATATGTGAGATATATATAGAGAGAAAGAGACACAGAGAGAGAGAGAGATATATATAGAGAGAGAGAGAGAGAGAGTGAGAGAGAGAGAGGGTTATGAGAGAGATAGAGAGAAAGAGAGAGAGAGAGAGAGAGAGAGAGAGAGAGAGAGAGAGAGAGAGAGAGAGAGAGAGAGAGAGAGAGAAAGAGTGAGAGAGAGAGAGAGCCAGAGATAGTGATAGATTGATCATAGTAAATAAGCATAACAAGTGAAAACAACAAGCTGCATATTTACTACAATGCTCAACGTAATGGCTCAATCACCCACTTCTTGTAATCTAAACAATAAAATAACATGATTCTATCTATAGATGTACAGATAACATGACCTACTTATGGTGGCCCATAACTAAGGACATGTCAGAGGTGAACATACATAGGTGGCGCTCTTTCTCGCTCTCTTTTTAGCAAGGTATACACAGATAAGTGAATAAATCATATATAATACACATATATAGAGATCTTATAATATATATATATATATATATTTTTTTTTGTGGTGGGTGTTTTTATTTGTACTATTGGTGAATGAACTTATTAGATTCTATAGATTACAGTGTCAAACAATAGCTTATGTCATGAATAAAACGAACTACATTGATTCTGCAGATAATAAAAGCTCACAATAAAAGGTTATAATCTTTTCTATATATATATATATATATATATATATATATATATATATATATATATATATATATACACACACAATGTTATTTCACACACACACACACACACATATATATATATATATATATATAATTGGGATATATATATATATAATACAAGTAAACGACTAGATAAGCATTGCGCTTCTTCGATTACCTTGGTCATACCTAAATTCTGATATTTATATATATAATTCTATTTGGATAACAGATATTGCTGGTACCGCGACTAGGAGTGACTAGGACTGACCTCTATGTGGTGTCGAGTGATCAGCCAAGGTCGATGCGCCAACAGCTTATTAAGGGTGTACAGGCGAGAGAGTTTAGCCGGAGCGGCCGTCAGACCGGCGGTCAACCAGGACTCTTCACCGCCGTGCATCTGGAACGCCAACGATTCCGATTGGATGAGGTATTCGCACTGGTGTCGACCGGCAGCCTGTAGAGTATGTCAGTGTTATTTGTGATAGTATTATTAGTACTATCTAGTATTATTAGTGATATTATTAATTATAGTAACGAGATATCATATATATTAGTAGTTTCGAAAATTGGTATATTGAAGTATTGAAAAAAATTGAAGAAAATTGGTATATTGAAAATTATAGTGACGATATATCATATATATTTGTAGCTTCGAAAATTGTAGTATATATATATATTTGTTAATATACTTTCTTTAGTTCATTGTTTATAAATAATATATATATATTGAATATTAATAATTTAAAAGTGTATGAGAATAACTTAAAATATAATTATTGTATAAATTGTTGTTTAAATTAAATTTTAAATAGTATATTTATTATTCTAGTGCTATAAAATGCTATACGTTATTGATTATTTACATTGTTTATAAATAATATCTATAAATAATATATTCAATTCATAATTTTAATATAAATAAATTTAATTATACAATATAAATATATTTGATTTAAAAGAAAATAAAATCAATACTTTAAAATTAATACAATAAATTAATGTTTATAAATTTTTTAAATACAAATATGTAATTAATCAAAAATATATAAGTATTTTATAAAATTTGTTATTTTGAAATAAATAATTAATAGTTATTTTCATCAATGTAATATGATATTGAAATGTAATATAATAGTAAGGGTAAAACGAATTTGATATTAACATTTTATATATTATTTCGTTTTTAGGAAAATGATATATTTTTAAATTTATAAATTTATTAAAAATGTCATATTGTGATTGATAATAAAATTAATCATTAATACCTAAAATAAATATTATACAAATTATGAAAAATTATTTAATAGAAGTAATAAAAATATATAATAATCTTAATAAAATAAAAATATTTAATAACTTCACTAAGTATTGAAAAACTATCACTTATTTCAAAACTACAAAACTACTTTTAGATACATTTTTTATTTGTGGTTTAAAACTATAAATACCCAGAAATACATTGTTTACCAAACCTAGTAATTAGTGAAACCGAATACATTAAAATGAATATATATTAAATTGAATTGTATAATATATAAAAATAAATATTCAAATAAATGAATACATTTAATTTAAATATATCCCATAATATTATTTTTATAATTTTATAACATTATTATCGGATTATTATTATAACAAATATTAAAAAATAATAAATCCGATTGATAAATATTCTATTTAAAATAGCACAAGGAGATTAACAATGTTTTACTGCTATAAAAAATACCACAATAGATAAGTAGTATAATTTAATACCATATAATATCACATCTGCAAACATAAAACTAGTCATGAAATTCTATAAATAGAAATATTATATAATCAATAGTGACCGTTTCCGGTTTAGTATAGTGGAAAATTACAAGCTAGATAATTTAAACATATTGAATTCTGTGAATAAAACTATACAAATACAACCAGATATAAATACTATTTATTAAATAGTCAATCCCCTAAGCTTATATATATATATATATATATATATATATATATATATATATATATATATATATAAATGTATGTATACACACGAAAGTACATACTATTAACTGTTGGGTAATAACATATACACATATAACACCTACTTCAACATATAACATATATATTACTTATATGTTATATAATTTATATATATATATATATATATATAGATATAAATGTATATACTAATATTCACTGAATAGGGGTGGGGGTGTGGTCAGGGCAGCCAGGGGTGATACTTCATATCACGTGGTAACACCCACAGAGCTAGAGAGAAAGCTACTTTCTCTCTAGCTCTATGGTAAGACCACACGAAGAATAAGAACCGCACACAGTTCTGATAACAACGCATAGAGCTACACAGAATAGCTACGACCAAACTAGTGATGTACGGCGCACCCGTGTGAACCGTTGTATCACTACCAGTAGTAGTAGCGGCACCTAGCTTGACAATTTTTATCGCGGGATTTACCGCCCCGCCCCCTCTACCCCTCGACTAATAGATAAATTAGGCGCCACGAGTATAATGCGCTGTACCGTAATGTATCGTCCAGTACAATAAACGCACGCACACGCGCACGCGCACATATGTGTGCGTCGCATATATCACACCTCCATTATTAATGTCGACAAACGGGCAGTATGTAGGCTGAATTGTTACATATCAATTATCATACATTTAAATACTAGATATATTGCATTCGTCTGTGCGTGTGTGTGCGTGTGAATATGTTTGCGTGCGTAAAGTTAGTAGAATTCACACCTTGGTCTCGGCGCCTAACAGAATACGAACGGACATTAGCCATTAATTATACCGGGCTATGGGTACAGTACACGGGGTACAGGCGGGTTAGGTACACACACGCACGCACATCAGCTGATACCGTCACGCGCGCTACTACAATCGCACCTAGGAGAGTGGCGGGGGGCGTGGCTTACCAGTCACGTGAGGCTCTATCGGTGCGTTACGTCATAGCGCCGCGACGTTAAGGGCGGCCACAATGAAAGTCGTTAATACCCCTATACCACTACCACCACCACTACCACCACCACTAGCGCCACCACTACCACTACCGCCACCACTATAGAGCGCGAGTCGTAAACAATCGTGCCACCGCTATTACGCAATAAAGCGTCACGCCGTTAATTCGATTGTACTTTAGGTGCGGTTCGGTGCGCCGCGGAGGAGTGTGCGCGCACCGAGAGAGCGGGAGATTTGTACCTTGGTCCACTGAATCCGTACGTCTGTACCACGTGACAGAGAACTATAGTACACGAGCGGGGAGGTTATATGGGCTGTGTCCGCGTCGAGTGATATCCACCATAGACACGCGTGTTCAACGTACTATATACAGTGTATAACGTACTATATACAGTGTATAACCACGGAGGTATACCAGGTTATAGCCTGTATATAATATGTACAGCAAAGATTTTGTAAAGCAACCTTAGAATAATCTTTGATGTACTAATATTAGTTAAGTATAGATTTATAGTTTACCGACTGTAAAATGACCAAGAAAATATTCGTAAAATACATGCATTTATGTAGAATACCCATCGACATAAGAATATATTCTTATGTATTATATACACATGTATAACGTATCACATTATCGTGTGATATTGCTTGGCAGACTACGCGCCGAGTGAATGCATACTATAGCGAATATATAACATCCCTATCTACGCAACGTGATTAGTATTCATACATCCCGCCGCTAGTAGCAGTAGTATCGATTTAGGTTATCCATTTAGTACAATCTTTGCTATAAGCGAGGATGTCATTTCTATGGAAATGTAGGAAAACCGGATATCACAACTATTTATACACAACGCGTTACAACTACATTCTAATTAGGTTTCTAATTCTAAAGGGGGCGTATACCATAGAGCTAGATAGAACGTTTCTCTCTAGCTCTATGGCGTATACATACCACGTAGGTCCTAGGACGAATTCAGATAGATGAGTTACTAAAATAACACAGATCTAGAGAGAACGAATTTCTCTCTAGCTCTGCGTATAATACTATATAATACTATTGTATCTATTGCTATATTATACTATATAGTACCTACTTGCTACGGCGTAGGTTTACAACGACATTATACCAGGGAGGACATTATATTCCCTGATTATACGTGTGTGTCTAATATCCATGAGCTAGCATTGCGAGCATGGTAAAAACTTGCTTAACTATAGTTATGTATGCACTGTATATACCGCCATTGCACTGTATATACCGCCATTGTACTGCATATACTGCCATTGCACTGTATATACCGCCATTGTACTGTATATACCGCCATTGCACTGTATATACCGCCATTATACTGTATATACCGCCATTGTACTGTATATACCGCCATTGTACTGCATATACCGCCATTGTACTGTATATACCGCCATTGTACTGTATATACCGCCATTGCACTGACCACTGTTGCAACGTCCGATATCGGTGAAGAGGTGGTGGTTATTATTATTAGCAATTATACACAGATATCTACGCAGACGTACCTACGGCACACACACACACTCTTGACCATAGGAAAGTACACACCGCGGAGAACAATAGGCTGACCGACAGACACACACAGAGAGAGAGAAAGGGATTAATTACCGGTCGCTATTGTTATAGATCGGTGCTAGTGCTAGGAAGTCGGTCGTAGTGGTGAGATAATACTCCGGGTGGTGGCGCCATTGTAGGTTACGTAATAGTTACGGCGGGGAGTTAACTAGGTGGCGCTAGTAGTAATGGTACTACCGGGTTTCTATGTAGTACGTACACTAATTGAACCGTGTGTAATGTTAGTGCTTATTTACATAGTTCACTAATTTATTTATTATATATATATCGTAAATTCATCGATACGTATTGACAATATCGAATCACATTTATAGAGCAGGGTTGTTTTTCTAGCGTGACGCGTGAATTCGCTAATCATCATCTGCCTACGCATACCGAAGGAGGATGCTGCATAGATGGTGATGTGTGTGTGTGGGTATGCGTGTGTGGGTGTGCGTAGCGTATATAGTCTGTCCACCAATAGGAGTAATGCATGACCATCTCTAGAGCGAGCAACTGTACCTTTGGTCTAGAAACGCTCGTAATCGAGTCTAGTGTTGCTATCCACCGCTAGATGGCATCGGCGCCGCGTGACGCCCGCCACACGGCGCGCGCAACGGGCGGGCGACAGTAACGATGGAATCTTCCGCGAAATCGAGCGACTCGCTCGTAACACTGACTGGAGAATTCCACGCGCGCGCGGCGGTGAGAGAGACAGAGTAATCGAGCTATGGATATTTCGCGATTCTCATGTATGTGTGTGTATGTATATATATATTATATATATATATATATATATATATGTGTGTTTGTATGCAGTACTTCTAGGATATTGTGTGTGTGTGTGGCCAAGTAACAAAGAGATATCACTATTTTATGATTTGGTGCTAGGATATATATATATATATATATATATATATATTAGGTTGCCATCATTACCATAAACAAATTATAGTTATAAGTTATAAATAAATATGATATTAATAATTTATATATATTGCTAAAAATGTTCATGTATTATCACTTATTGAATATATATATTCATTATATATATATATATTATGTAACATATATATTAATTTATATTAAAAGATAGTTACATTTAATTGAATGTAATCCTGTTATTGTGATAAATTATCAAAATAATAAGATTTTCATTATTTACTTCTATTAGGTAGAGAATTTAAAAGTTTAAACAAATTATGTTTTATAATAGAATTTTATTTGATGTTTGTTAATTTATAGAATAACATATTATAACATAGTTTTTAAATATAATTGTTATGAAAGATTAATGGAAAAAGTGAATGGGTAATAATTAATAATTCCAATATTTATAAATTTTTAATGATTAAATAATGTATTTTAATTTAATAAATCCAACAAATCATATTTCTATACTATGTATAAATGTATTCATATATTATTTATAATTAAGTTTAGGGTATTAAAAATTAAATTTTAATTGATTAAATAATTTTATGTAAATGCTTTTTTTAGGGATATCAAATTTCAATCTAGATCATTCTATATAAGAACATTTTCCATCAACAAAATCATAAAATATAAGTTTATCATATTTTCATGAAATTTATTTCATTTTGATTTGTTATAGCCTTCATTATTTTATTTTACAAATATTTCTACATACTATGGTCATCTATATCATGATATACTATGCTCAACTATTATAATATAATAATATATCATATTAGTTATAGGGTATATTATTCTATTATAAGTAAGTCATAGTATATCATAGTATAGTTGACCATAGTATGTAGAAATATGTGTAGTATAAAATAATGAAAACAATGTAAATAGAGAGTACACAAAGTAAGTATTATTACTACGGGAGAAGATAAATTATCTGAAAAAAGTTGTATACAAAGTTTTAATGAAATGTAAAATAAATAAATAAATTTATAAAAACTCTGTTAAATACTAAGAATACGGATCCATGTTTACTAAATACACACTAGAATAATTAATAGAGTTTTAATTATACGCATACATATATATATATATATATATATTCCTTCTATTATTCTAATATTCAAAGCAACACGTGAATATTAAATACATCAGATATCGATTATAATAATCTCCATGCGGATACTGATTTCGTTGGAGATCGGAATTAAATCGCAAGCACACGTACCGATCACATCGCTGATTAAATCACTCCAATCAGCAGCGAGACGAAGTAAACAACAACAACAACAACAATAACAATGGCGGCTCTCTATTATAATTGCATTGTTATATGGTGCTGTCGCCTGGTGGTGAGGGTGGCGGTGATGGTGGTGGAGGTGGCGGAGCCTGGTGGACGATGTTTACATTCAATTAGCACGCCCGCGCGAGAGAGAGCTAAGTGTGCGAACCAGGCAGCCACTAGTAGAGGTGGTAGTAAATATTTGTAGATGAAGTAAAACCAGCGATAGAGAGAGAGAGAGAGAGGAGTGTATGATATTACGTAATCAACGGTGAATAATAGCCCTAGTGGTGACTGCGGCGGCTGGAGGGCGGGTGGGTGGGTGGGTGCAATAATGGGCGCTTTACGAGCGAACGGCGTAAAGTAAATATTCTAAGTGACGGCACCGAATTCTACGAGAGAGATTTATTATCGGTGGTGACGACCAAAGAAGATGAGAATAATGACGTGTACGATTACTACATTAGGAGCGACGGTAGACAGTGACTAGATGCTAGCAGGTATTACAGGTATACTAAACGCAGGATTAGATTCGGATGCATTCGATTAGATTAGAAAACCGATTGATATCGGACGAATCTAGAAATAATAATAATAATGACGACAAACGACGATAATCGTTCGAGTTGAATGATTAAATCGCGCGGATTGTTCGCCAGGAAACGAAATAGCGATAGTTCCTAGAGGACAATGGGGTGAACATACACACGCTACTACACATAAACACACGAACACACACACGTACACACCACTCACTATCGATGAATGAGATTTACGAAGAGGAATTTTCCAGCATAGTTTTTTTACGCTCATCGCGTATTACGCACATACTCGTGTACACGTACACACAATGTATACGTGTACATCTATTGATATCGTATAACACCGACCGAATTAAAGCGATCGGTTATCAATCGGTTCTATAAATAGCGCGCCTAGAAAACTCTCCCGCTCTCCCCTCTCTCTCGCTATATATCTAGGTCATAAATATATAGGTAGGATTGCTGATGATAATTAATAGATATAGATTCTTTAGAATTTATATATTAGGTAAAACATAATGGTAAACGTATCCGAGAAATATTACAAACTTAGTTAAAATATATCCGAGTTTTAAAATTTTATATATGTATATTAATTTTTCACTTATCGATAATTTGTTTATAAAATATATAACGCAGTAAGAAACTACTAATTTACTCTACGTGATACGATATCTTGCGCATATATCACAATCCCGGTAACGATAGGTGAGATCGTAGAGCTAGAGAGAAATAGAGTCATAATGCCGTTAGCCCACGCGGAAAATGGAAATCAAAAATCATCCATCTTGTGACCGAATATTAAAATAAAATATTCTTTCGATCGTAACTTTTTTATTATTAATTATATAATAAAAGTAAAATATGAAACTTATATTACTTTTTTATCCTCTTTCCGATATATTAATAATTTTATTCTAGCTTTACAATAAAACATCAAATAGGTCAAATCCACCATTTCGTGGTGACCGATTTAGATTGACCCTTTCCGCATGTCAGATACCTCATTCACCACTCTATTTCTCTCTAGCTCTATGGGTGAGATGCTACTAGACCTACCTCTAGTCTACACCCTGACCTATACTATATTATATCTACTACGAACAGACACACGCCAGTGATAAATAGATAGAGTGTATTGTTTAAAACAAACGAAATGATATAAAACAATAATACAAATAACGAATATAAACTAATATATATATAATGATTACGCCGCGATGCACCCGCGTTCGGGTACGCGTGCACCTAAGGCCCGGCGACGGCGGTGCTGGTGGTGCGATTAGTCATCACCCGATGGTGGTGCGATGAGTCATAGTGACCATGTGACACCGCGCTATGAGTCATATTTAGACCACCACCGGCGCGGCGACAGTGGCTACTATTCGATAAGTCGCGTCGTAATTAATATCGCGGTATATTATTATTATTGATCAGCGGCGGCGATGATGAGTAATACCGAGTAATAACGATTATGTAATCTGTACCGGCCGCCGCGATGTTGCAATATCGAAATATATCATATTCGATAGGTAACGACTGACCGGAAACGATTGAATAACGCGCCGTATTAATAATGTATACGTATATTCTCATTATGAAGTCACAGCAACGACGGCGAAATCACCGTTCGCTTTTTACGCCCGTAAATATTTAATATATAAATATTTAATCGAGATTACAAAATCTAAGATAGCGGATGTTGGACGACACAATGTTATCGCAGGTACTTCAGTGACTTTTTCGGGCAATTCCCATACTATATTTTTGGCCAACCCAGTTTTGAATTTTTAAAACTTTAAGGTGCGTGACCACTAACTATGATATAGATGTAATGACGATAAGTGACAGGGGGGCGTGGATAACCATAATAGTGACAGGGGAGCGGGGCTAACCATGATATAGATGTAATGGGAATGTGTGACAGGGGGGCGGGGCTAACAATGATAGCGATGTAATGACGATAAGTGACAGGGGGACGTGGCTAACCATGATAGCGATGTAATGACGATAAGTGACAGGGGGACGTGGCTAACCATGATAGCGATGTAATGGGAATGAGTGACAGGGGGGCGGGGCTAAAGATAATAGTGACAGGGGGGCGGGGCTAACCATGATAGCGATGTAATGGGGGAATGAGTGACAGGGGGGGCTAACCATAATAGCGATGTAATGGGGGAATGAGTGACAGGGGGGTGGGGCTAACCATAATAGTGACAGGGGGGTGGGGCTAACCATAATAGTGACAGGGGGGGCGTGGCTAACCATGATAGCGATGTAATGGGAAAGAGTGACAGGTGGGCGGGGCTAACCATAATAGTGACAGGGGGGCGGGGCTAACCATAATAGCGATGTAATGCCGATACGTGACTGGTAACGGACCATCGCCGGCCATCAGAAACTGCTGCGACTTCTGAAACGCCTTCAAGTAGGCCGGGTGCAGGGCCATCTGATCGGCCAGATGTTCTATGCGGTTGTTGGCCAGGTATTTGTTCAGGATGTCTCCTTCCTGCGAGGGACACGGGTATATGTATAATGATAATAGTATATTAATGGTATTTATTGTTTTACCTAATCTATTATTTGTATTCTATATATACACTTTTGAGGAATCATTTATGATTTATTTAATAAACTTTCAATCCAAACCTAATCAATCAATAATGATAATTTTTTTTTTACACAATAGAGAACTTTTAACGTTATTTTTGGCAAAAACATTCATTCATTCGTGATAATATTTAGTAGGAGAATTGTAATTTGGTTTCTGTTAGTTTTCTAGTTTATAATGGTGATATAATTGTCTTCCTAAAGGATATATATCTATATGTGTGTGTGTGTGTGTGCGTGTGTGATTGTATGTTGAAGAATAATTAATCGCATTAACTTTCATTACATTTATAGATGAATACTTATCATTATTCGCCCGTGTATTATATCGTTTCCGAAACAATGCGTATTATTATCAGATTTAGGCGTTCAGGGATAAATACAAGAACAATTGATGATAATCTACGGAAGTTTGACAAACATTCTGCTTTAAAGATTCTGAAGGTATCCTCGTCATCAAAATAATATACTTAATTGTTAGTGTAGTATATGATTTAGAGGTATGGGTGGGTGGTTGTCTATATTATCTAGGTTAATGTTTTCATATTTACCCAGGTAATGACTAAATCTGTTTGTCAATGATAATACACATTTTTTCAGAACTAATATTATATATATACCAATAATAAGGAATTATTAATCAATAAAGTTAATAAAATAAATTAATTATTCTATAATATACATATACACATATATATATATATATATATATATATATATATATATATATATATATATATGTATTCTTAGAAACTAGAGCATGTTAATGGAATTGATTTATCATTACATTTTTCTTGTGTGTGAGCAATGCTCACTGAGCATGTATATGTATATATGAATGATATATTGGCCAATATTAGATTCATATCATAATGCAAAACAATAGGAAACTAGAAGAAATGTTTACTGTAATCAATCAATAGATCTATAAATAGACAGGTTCTTTTATAGGAAATATTTAGTTGGAAAAACTTGTTTACCAATAATATACTGCATTAAGTGATAAATATTAATATTTGTATAGTAATAATATAGATTATTTACTTTGCATAACTTAGATCCATATATAAATATATACTATTACAAAAATAACAAAAGGCATTTATTAGCCCTTGAAGTTAGGTTAAATTATTTAATTTATTTAAAGTTATTTATATTATTTAATTTTTGAAAAAATAAAATACACATAAAATCTAGATTCTAATAATTAGCCATGTATAATATTGATATCTATTTTTTATCAATACACATATTTAGTATTTATAAATAAACAGATAATATAACAAATATATTCTATTTATAATTTTGTTACTAAAAATATGTTATTAATAACCCTTTAATTCAATAACAAATTAAAATATTTTATAACTATTATTACATACAAATAAAACATTTATTTCATAGTTTTTATCATTTTTATAAAAAATATAGTTTATTGACAATATTGAAAATAAAATTTATAATCAAAATAAACATTACATAAGTATTGGAGTGTTGCCAATATTGTATACAACTTTTTTTGTTGTATTTATAATTAAATTAATTTAAAATCAAATGAAAGTTGTAAGATTCAATATTGAGAATGTATACAATTTACACTAAATTACTGTATTTGATTATATAAGCAAACCAAATGATATAATATAAAGAAATCTATAGAATATAAATTTAATTTATATTGCATAATAAAAATATGTAATTTTTTTTTACCAGAGATTAAAATAGTTGTATACAATGTTTTACAAATATACTAGATCAATACAAAATAAAGTTTTTCCATTATTTTAATTTAATTTTTAATACAATTATGATATATATTCTATGAATAATAATTATATTAAAAAGTAGTATATACAAATATATATATATATATTATGTATAAAATGAAATAAAAACTTTTAATAAAATGATAAGATATATTTATATAAATAATAGTAGTAGTAAGTTGTATTCTGAATATTTAAACACTTGTTGTATGCCTGTATAAATGTACCTGGGTATACAGAATTAATAAGGACAATTAGCATTCACTGATTATAATGATGACATCTGGAGATGATGATTATAGTAAGGCCCTTATGATATTAACACCCCCAACATTATGCCCTTAATAACTAAGGGTGTTCGGTAAGCCGGAGCGGCTCGGTAATTTTTTTTTGAAAATTGCTGCACTTTTTTTTATATTAACTAGATAACATATTAAATTGAATACAAAAAAAAAATTAAAAAAATTAATTATTGGAGGTGCGCCACCTCATTAAAGTTTAACATGAAGGTTCGCCGAACACTGTTCGGTTAGCAGCAAGACAGTTGTGCACATGGACAGTCAGAATGAATACATTGCATAGATAAACTACTGTCCAATGGACAGTGTCCATGCTTATACACAATAACACACTTACATTTATATAATATTAGAGGTGTTATAATTGAAATTAAAATTATATTGATTATTATTGATTATAGTGGAATTTATTTAATCTTACTACACTTTTAAAATCAATATAATATGCCATGCACTCTGAAATAGATATAATTTATCAAAATCACTATTTATACATACATAAATATTAATATATTTCATAATATATAAATATAAATATACTAAAGAGTTACAGTTTCTATAAACATTATTATTGTGTATATATATATACACATTTATATTTGAATGAATAATGTGAATGTGTATATTATAAGTGTGT
This sequence comes from Osedax fenrisi, assembly GCA_964019155.1. Lineage (NCBI taxonomy): Eukaryota > Metazoa > Annelida > Polychaeta > Sabellida > Siboglinidae > Osedax > Osedax fenrisi. The sequence goes on from OZ025246.1 coordinate 16,757,478, forward strand.
ATTAAGATACCTACTGGCAATATGGGGCTATTGCATATATGATTTATTGCTTTTATGGGATGAGATAAATATGGGGAGCATATAAATTATTATAATGGATACCAAATATATATATATACATATTTGTATTATATATTTGTATTATATATAATATAATATAATAATTTAATATGCTTTATTACCCTATTTAATATTATATATATATAGAGAATGTAAAATTATTAAATATTATATATATATAGAATATAACAAAATTCAAGATAATATATATAATATAATATATATATATATATAATGTATATATATATATATATATATATATATATATATATATATATATATATATATATATATATAATGTATATAGTTCAGCTAACCTCAAGATGTACCTCTTTATCCATTGGAATAACCTGCCAGTGAGGAGAATGAGGTTATAGAGGGTAAGGGTGATGCGATATATGGTCTGTAATGGGGGTCTACCCTAAGCAAAGTTAAGATGAAGAGTGACAGCAATGTCAACTGAGCCAAACTATTCCCTATATGTCCAACTAGATATTGAGAATTAGTTTTATTGGTGATAAAAAAATAAACACATCATCATCTAAACCGAATTCAACGAAAAACACCATTGAAGTGAATACACATTATTTGAATATGGTGATTGAGCAAGTTACATTGGGTTACATACACACACACACACACACACACACACACACACACACACACACACACATATATATATATATATATATGTGTGTGTTATGGTATATAAACAAATAACTAGATGATGGTCATTGGCTAAAAAAATAGTTCATGAATATAACACATATGAAGGACACATAACTGGAAAACTTGTGTTGTTTATGATAGCAATAGATAGACACACACTCACTCTCTCTCACACACACACTCACTCACACACACACACACTCACTCACTCACACACACTCACTCACTCTCACACATACACGCGCGCGCACAAACATATATGTGTACATATATATGTATAATTATGTATATTTATATATATATTAATTATAATACTTACAATAAACATTAAATGAACCAGTTGTATACAAATAACACTACCATAAAGTCATAATACAATCTCCCTGGTAGTTATTCTGTTTATATATTAATAAACAAACAATATGATATGCAATGATATCCTTTGCTTTTACTTTTTTTAATAGATAATTTTAAAAAATTAAATAAAATGTATGTTATAATTTATATTTTAAATGAGATAATTTTCTAAATAGATAATAACATACATTAAATATCACAAATTTAAATAAATAATTTAATTTTATTGAATACAATTAATATAATATAACTAAATACCCTCAATATGTTAATTAATTATACAGGTAATCTATATACTTATCTATATTTTTATATTTCATAATATATATATATACAATATTTAAATTGTATTTGTTGTATTTTTATAATTATATTATATATTATTATTAATGTTTAAAATGTACACATTACTACAATAAATTAGTATTTAACTAAATAATATATGAATAATTTTAAAAGAATTATCCTACACATATATATAAAAATCAATAGAAAACAACATAGTTTATAATTATATTATATATTATTATTAATGTTTAAAATGTACACATTACTACAATAAATTAGTATTTAACTAAATAATATATGAATAATTTTAAAAGAATTATCCTACACATATATATAAAAATCAATAGAAAACAACATAGTGACATATTATACAATAACATCTAAAATGAGAATAACACCCAGATGTGTGTGTGTGTGATATGGCGCTCAATGGCAGCAGCAGCAGAAGTATTATTATTATAGTATTCATACATGTCAGACATCTCCATTGTATAAATGATATATAAATAAAGTGAAATGTTCAATTTAATAATTCAATAGGCTAAAGAATAGGTTTTATTAAGAAGAAAATAAAATATATATGTATACATATATATATATATATTCTATACATACACTTATAATAGCATAGAGATTCAGATCTATATAAACCTATTGAGAAACGCTAATACATTATGATTGGCTAGGCTGGTATCTGGTTATATAAACCACGACAGGCGTTAAGACCTCTTCATGAGAATAGGGGGGGGGGGGTTATAAACGCGTGCGTTCGTGCGCGCGCGCGACCCTGAGTTCGGTCGTGTTCACCCACTGAATGTAGTAGAGGTGGGCGCGAGCGCGTGCGTGCGTTCGTGCATGCATTTGTATACACGTAATGTGTGCGTGTACGACTAGCGCTCGGAGTGGGAGTGCGACTCGACACACATCCGCACAGTGTGCGAGAGCGCGTTCATCGTCAAATAGATGATATATTATATAGAATATATATATATATATATATATACACGGCAAAGATATACATAATAATCTATACATGGAAATACATGAATATATTCATAAACCATATCGTGTGTATGAACAGGTTAACAGGGATAACATCGTGCTAGGATACTACTTCACAATACGGAGATAGGTACACTGTTCATAAGAGTGTTGTGCTATCGGCTGGTAAACTATAAATCTATGGTAGTAGTAGTAGTAGTGGTGATGGTAGTAGTAGTAGTAGTACAATTTATGTCTAATAAATTATTCAGTGAAATATATGTGTACTCATGTAAGTCGTACAATAGTTACATGCACACACACACACACATGTATATATGTGGGGACATACGCGCGTGTGTGGGTATGCGCGTGACAATAATCGCCGTGCCTGAGGTTATATAATCTATTGAATAACAGCACGTGGTGGTAGCTGTCGAGGGAAGCGAAGCAGTCGACGTTAATACCAGTCACCGCCTCGCAAGAAAGGGGGCGAGAAAGAGCGAGAAGGGGGCGAGAAAGAGCGAGATAAATATCGAGAGAAAAAGAGAGATGTATCGTAAACAGTTTTTTTTCTTCAGCGCAGTTAAACTGTCTGCAAATTCTATTTACAAATACTACTACTACTACTACTACTACTACTACTACTACTACTACTACTACTACTACCAAAGCCCAGGGCTTTGCTACTACTACTATTATTGTATATGTTATATATGCATCTTTGTACAGTACATTACTTTACTAGTATATATATATATATATATATATATATATTCATATTATTACGAAATAATAGCCGTTTAGGTACGTGTTATTATCATAATAGTACGTGTTATTTATATAAATGAGGTTTACACTAACACACGTCGAATGTCGCTATATAGAGTGGTTATCTATGTCGCTATACACGTTTACGATATACACACTCGGGGCGTGTTAACATCGAATAAACTCTACTTAATACTGTGTATAACTCATAATGTGATATATACATCATATAATTTATATATATATATATATATATATATATATATATACATTATATACGCATATAAACACATTAACAACTACGAACACATATATTACTCTACATAAAACAATGATAACGGCACAATACGAAAGCGCCGTCCAGGCACCAGTCGATTCGTTACTCGACATTTTCGCTGTATATCTATTTCAGTGGTGCGCCGACCGAATTCGACAAACATTCGAACACACACAATAATGGTACAGAATAATAATACATAGAGTTACGGTGGTGGTGGTGGTGGTATGCTCAGTGGTATTGGTGGTGGTATTGGTGGTGGTGGTACTCTATACGAACACTCACGTAAACACACACACGAACGAACGTATGCGTGCGTTCGCCTAACGCATGCATACACACGCACGAGTACGTATGGAGTTAGTGTGTGTATGTGTGTATGCATGTGTGTGTGTATGTGTGTGTGTGTGTGTGCATGACTATAGTATAGTAGTACTATCATAGTACACACACGATACGACGCTAAATATACGCTATACTATATACTATATGTATATAATGTATATATAATGTATATATATAATGTATATATATAATGCATGATGTATATATATATAGTTATATAATTATAAATGCTAGATCGAGTAAAACTAATCAACACGAGTGAATACCGCGCGTGTAGATGGTGTACAATGTATACATTGTGTACATTGGATATAGTGTACATACTCGTTAGTGGGTGACCTTCTGAGAAGGGCTAATCACATTATACACGTGTAAACAATATTATATATATATATATTTTTGTATATATGTTTGCTTAGCAAAATCTTTGTTATATATGTGTATATATATAAACATTATATACATATATATTATATAAATATATATAAACAATATTATATATATATATACATGAGTGTGCATGTATTCTAAATTAGTAAGATAAACATATGGGCCATAGTTCCGCTGTGATATAGCGCAGAAACACAAACGCAGCGGAGATAGGGCGGAAGGAGTAACTGGGCTAAAGTAGAGCGCGGTGCGGGCCTAATATCATCGTGTACGACGGGCATGTTATGCGTTCGCACACCGGTGTGAATGTACGCGAGTGTGTGCGTGTGTGTGAACGAGCAAACACACACACACACGCACACACTATAAGCGGCGTATAGCACGAAGCGCGTGTGCGTTTATAGTAACGTGAGTGTGTGCGGTCGGTGCGCGGTGCCCTTGTTTACTACTAGCGGCCGCACACCGCACAACGTCTAGGCCAGTCGCTACAACCGGCTACCCGTAACGCAACAGCGCCGCGCCTTATTACAAATGGCGGCCTGCGGACGGACAGCGCTATTGACCGGTGCGGTCAGCGGTATTGTTACGTCACGCGCGCGGCAGTACGGCTAGGCGAGAGATCAACACAATGGAGAAGGAGCGGGTGCGGCTAGTGGAGCGCCGCTCGGTGCGTGAATTAACCTATTTTAGGATCGTTACGCAATACTACTACTACTACGAGAGAGAGAGGTGACGTCATCATGATTACGGTGCTGCTACCGTGCGGGCCGGGAGGGGGGAAAGAGAGCGCATGTGTGCGATACTAGATAACACGAATACTAGCGCACACACACACGCGCACCGGCATATATAGAGATTAGGTAACGAATTTCGTAAATATTCTAGATAATACCTACTAAACTGACCACTACTACTACTACTACTACTACTACTACTACTACTATTGCTGATGATGACAATGCCTACTACACTCACAATCAACGTGCATTCTACCGTTACAAACACAGCGATAGAGTTTGATGCGGTTAAGATTTGCATCTAAATCGCCTACTCTAGCGAGCACACGTACACACTCACACGCACGCACATATATAACGTTATTATAGTGTGTATGTATATACATACACACCGATATATATATACATGGCAATAATAGTATACATATACATATATATATATATAGTGGTAAGACTTATAGAAACAGTAAAGTACCAACCATGTCTACAGTTCTAAAGCAAATACGACAGGCCAGCTGATCGCGCGCTCACACGCCCCGCCCCCACCTACTCGCTTGGCGTGCGGCGCTACTCAACGACGCCCGCCATAGCCGTACAAAGAATGACTCGCCGACGAGCTATAAATAGTATCCAATCAGCTGATCCTACCGTGACACATATCATGTCCAGATATACTTATATATATACATCGACCGAGCGACCGACACACAAAGGAATTGGATACGACTGGCTTATTAACCGAAGTAAGAAAAACAACTTTCAAGATATATAGTAGTGGTGGTGGTGTTTGTGTATTCGTTCTCCGACGACTGCCGAAGAATGTATGCGTGCGTTTGTTCGCGCGCGGGTGCGTTATAATTAAAATGAGTATACTCATAATTAATAATATCGCGAGTCCGTTGTTGCGTTCGATACGTCGTATATCATTACGCACAAACACACACGCACACACATCCAGGCACGACTTCCTGTTTACCAACCGCTGCCGCCGCTGTTGTTGCTAAGCGCTATCCCTCTTTCGGGTGTAGAGTTGCACCCGTCTAGGGGTGGGGGTTGAACTATAAGCATACGTACCCTCCCCCCAGTGGGGGGACCCCACCCGTAAGCCAGTTTCTATCGTAGTACGAAATCAAGAAATCACATGTATTATTACTAGATAATGTGTGTGTGTGTGTGTGTGTGTGTGTGTGTGAGTGTGCGTGTTTGTGTGTGTGTGTGTGTGTGTGTGACTGATATTGAACCCCCACGTGTATATGTGTACAGCGTGCATTTATAAAGTGAATACAGAGAACTTGGTCTATATCTACTGTTAACTATTATGGGTATTATATATATATCAATGTATACGTGCGTTATATAAATGTATGCGTGCGTTATATAAATGTATGCGTGCGTTATATCAATGTATGCGTGTGTATTTGTGTTTTCGTAAATAAATATACAAGAATATACGAAATGTCGATATTTTATTCACGGATGTCACGATATTATAATCTCTCCGTCGATAGAGAGAGTGGGACGTACAGACAGAGCTCCGTAGAGAGAGGGACGTACAGACAGAGTTCCGGCGAGAGAGAGAGAGAGAGAGAGGGGACCAACGGACAGATAAAGCCTGACCACAATGCCCTAATTACACGCTCATTAAACGGACGGCGGTCCGGGTGCGGGTATTACTCGCACCGCGTGTGTGCGTGAGGTCCGCAACCGGATGTTGTTATGATAACAGAGCTTTAGCCATGGCTTCCACGTCTTCCATGTTGTCGATGTCGAACCGGCCTTTCTTTCTGCTCGGTATCCTGAGGGGGGGTTGAAGGGGTTATTAGTATTTGCACGGCTCAGTGGGATATGTATAGTAGTAGTAGTTCATATCATTATAATTGCATATATATATTTATATATTATATATGTATTATTCTAATAAAAAGGCGTGGTTTTGTATTGTGTGTGTGTATGTGTGTGTGTATGTGTATGTGTGTGTGTGTATGTGTGTGGTGTGTATATCTTATAGATAATACGATCGAGTGTGTTTAGCAAGAGTTATTTATGCACGATTTTGGTTGTAGGAAATCAACTATATATTCGCAACTATTATAATATATATTATAGTATATACTATACTACATTTTATATATTCTACACTACAATATACTACTACACCTATTGTATAATATAATATATATATATAGTTTAAATCCTACACTATATATGTCAAGGTCACACCAAATACGTATACTAATAAGTATACAACATACACACTCACGAATGCCAGTATAAAGGCCTATGTCTATGCGGTGTCCGCGGTGTAGGCATCCCCATAACGAGGAGGAGGAGGAGTATGTTACGCCCCCTAAAGTGTAGGGTCTACACTGTGTGTAGGTCGTTAGTAGTGGGCGTGCCTGGCGATCTCAGCGTGCCTCGATATGCCTAAAATACCCTAGACAGCGGCGGCGGGCCTCGTTTCTATAGGTAAATGTCGGGTCTACGTGTAGTATACTATAATATAACTATAGTTATAGTACAATAGTTTGTATATACTACTACTACTACCACTACCACTACCACTACCACTATCACTACCACTACTACTACTACTACCACTACTACTACCACTACTACTACTACTACTACTACTACTACTACTACTACTACTACTACTACTACTACTACTACTACTACTACTACTACTACTACTACTACTACTACTACTACTACTACTACCACTACTACTACTACTACTACTACTACTACTACTACTACTACTACTACTACTACTGCTGCTGCTACTACTACTACTACTACTACTACTGCTACTACTACTACTACTACTACTACTACTACTACTACTACTACTACTACTACAACTCTCTCACTCGATGCTAGGGGGCGACACAACCCAAAACTCCCAGGCACCTCATACATCGGTACGCCGCTGCATTATCCAGGCACCGCCGGGCCAGTTGCTCCTCGCCCCTAGCCTCGCCTCTCTCTCTCTCTCGTTAAGGTCTAACAAACAACTCCTTTGTTACATACGCATACGTTGTCCTAGCTTACTCGCGAGTGTGTGCGGTTTCGGAGTGCTAGTGTGCGGTTATCGGAGTGTGCGAGTGTGTGTGCGCGCACTAATTATCTACTAATGATTGCGCAACCGTTACATCATCGTAATTATATACGCTAATGCTTTATACTAGATAATCACTTATATATGATAACTGTACACTGTTTAAGCTGCTTTATGTATGTTCATTATCTCACCGTGTTAGGTGTTGTTTATCTCAATAACGTTAATGTTGTTTAAACGTTAGATTATATATATATATATATAATAATATATAATATATAATATACGTAATATTATATATACTATAGTTAATATATGTATATATATATATATATATAACAATGACGAATATGTTATCAGGCTATTATTATTAGTAATACCAAAGCCCGGGCTTTAGTATTACTATCAGCTATTCGTAAATATATAATAGACTAAAGTCTAATAATAGTACACATTAATGTATAGTATATTATATGCATGATCTACATTTGTATATAACGTATATCGTATGCATTATGCATACTTATTAAAATGTATATTCATGTGTACATATATAATAGAAATACGTTCTCATTGAACAATATATGCATGCATACTATTACGTGGAAAGTTATTTACTTATACGAACATATCATATAAAAGTATACAATAGACTATTGTCAAGAGTGAACAATTGTACAATAGAACTATATATATCATTGACTTGCACAATAGAAGTAAATGATATATGTACATGTAATTTTCATAGAATTTCATTTATGACATGTCTATTATTAGAAATCAAATGTGTAATTCCATAGAATTAAATGCTAAAGAAAAAAAAACACTATTATTAATATGTCTTTAGTATTATCATATACATATATATATACATGACATTTCACAATGATATATAATCAATGCTACGTATTATTATTATAACGATTGCGATTGGCATAGATATCATTGCTAGGGTAATATAGGTCTCGGTTACACTCGGTTCGGCTTCACTCGGCATTGTCGACACAAGAAATATCGCGTAATGAAATCGTATCGATTAAATAACAGACGAGGGTTCAAAGTTCACGCAGAGTAACACCTCCTCCTCCACCCCCTTCCTGCTCCTCCTCCTCCTCCTCCTCCTCCTCCTCCTCCTCCTCCTCCTCCACCCCCTTCCTCCTCCATCCCCTTCCTGCTCCTGCTCCTCCCCTGCTCCTCCTCCTCCTCCTCCTCCTCCTCCTCCTCCTCCTCCTCCTCCTCTACCCCTTCCTCCTCCATCCCCTTCCTGCTCCTCCTACTCCTGCTCCTGCTCCACCTCCTCGGTATAGCGACGCTAGTGCGGTAAACTCTCGATATCTCAGACACCCGATATATAGACGAACCGGATACGCGTCGATGTCAACGTACCGATAGTTGTATAGTTACGTCGAAAAGCACTCGATATCTCGGAAACTCGATATATAAGACGGGGCGTCGGATTCTGGGCCAGTGTTCTGAGAAAATAACCTTAGCGGGTATAAACCCTATCTTAGGACGATAGTTAACGTTAGCTAAGGATTATCCTAAGATTGTCCTAAGAGAATTTATCTTCTCGGAATTACTGACCCCTCTGATACAGGAAGTGACCACCACGTGACCTAGACCATTGTTACACGCTATAACAACGACCCCTATCGAGTATGATATCACTTATATAGAATTATAATTGTTTGTTCGGTGTGTGTAACTTATATATATATATATATATATATATATATATATATATATATATATATATATATATATATATATATATATATATATATATGTATATATGTGTATATGTGCTAAGCATATATGCTTCTTCTTTATATTTATATGTCATTATTATTAATTGTTACACATAGTCTTGACCCTAATCGATACACTATTTATCTACAGATCTATCTATCTATAATACTATAGTATTATATACTATAGTATCATTGGTATATCACATATATAGTATACTATGTAAATGACGATGATATCGTATACTTTATACTCGGAGACTGGGCGGGATAATTACACATGTCCTCTGTTCGGAGGTAAACCAACGGGGCAATATACCTATGGTTGACAAATACCCTAAAAATCAGATATATTTTTGAGATTTAGGTTTTCTTTATATTATTTATTAAGATAGATACACTATTTACGGCCACGGTTAAGATGCATTAATGTAGTAAACCTTCAAGCGCGTGAGCACACATACACATGAGGCTATATCATTGTGTGTGTATATATGTGTGTGTGTGTGTGTGTGTGTGTGTGTGTGTGTGTTATGTAATCAAAGTGAACTATAGTTCGCCTAGGATACACGTCAAAGTGGATGTACTTCTGGTTAATACCACCACCGCAGCCGTCAGCCCTACCCAGCTGAACTATGGCCCGGTTTACACATTTCACCACCCTCCACTACTACTACTACTACTACTACTACTACTACTACTACTACTACTATTACTACTACTACTACCACTACTACTACTACACCCCCTACCGTGGTGTAGGTTTAGTAGAGCTTACATCGTCAAAAGCTCCCCGAGCCCGAGCATACACGCTAATAAACACGCTTTTTGCGATTCTACGAAATCGAATAAAGTTACGTAATCAGAGAGCGAGCGCGCGCGCGGATGGATTACGTGCGTTGTCTGGAGGGGAGGAGTTAGGGAGGGGGAGGAGTTAGGGAGGAGCTTAACCGAGCGCCACCGCCGCCTAGTTGTTGCGTAATAATTCATCGAGAGCGCGGGTGGGAAACGTTTTTTCTCTCCACTATATAAAAATGTCACACGTAATTTCGCGCGCGCCCGTGCGTGTGCTAATTAGTGATGTAATCGAGTGACGTAATCTAGTGACTTAATCTAGTGACTTAATAGAGTAACGGTGTGTAACTCAGGACCGTCAACAGGTAGGCGACTGTAGTGTGTAAGTGTGAACGTCGGTTACACTTACTACGTGTGTGCGTGTGTGTGTGTGTGTGTGTAGTTAGGTAACCATAGTTACGTAACCATCCTGCAGGGCTGTCGGGGCTGTAACGTAATAGTGGGCGTGGTCGGGCAACGAGTATCATCTAACGAACACACACACACACATACTATAGTGTAGTCCCCTACGAACCGTAGAGCTAGAGATAACCCATGGGCTCTACGCTACGACCCGATAAGAGTATGACGTAACGCAGGGCGTGTTACGTCATCGGGTGGGGCGGGGCGGGCGGGCGTCGTCGTGATTTAAATTACTTGCAAGTTAGCTTGAAAGCTACTTTCGTACTCCGCCCTACATAACCGCATCATGATTACATCACTAGTGAAACGAGCGCGGGTTACGTCACTCAAGGGTTAATTATTAAGGGGGTATTATCTACTCTATACCCCCCCCCCATTAACACACTATAGTGGTGACGGCGGTATATATAGGTGTTCGATGCTATCGTATACGATATCACTTCGAAGTTGGTATTTATGTTACCTTATAATGGTATGTAACCTTATACCAATATATATCCCTGCTTATATATATATAAAAAACGGCACCGTATAGTGTTTCGTAATTGGAAAAAAGGTATACCTTACGAAAGTCAGTGTACCTTACGAAATACCCTATGTGTTTTTTATCTGGTGAATATAGTACATTATTTGTACCTATGAAGTGACCATTTCGAATCCTATGTGTAACTTATGCTATGTACCCAGTGTTGGACAGGATCGCGACCATCGATCCGATCGGAATCGGGTTAGAAATAGAGGATCGGGGATCGGGATCGGCAAAGGATCGGGTAACGAATGGAGGATCGGGATCGGGAAAAAGATCGCATAAGAGAATAAATAGAGGATCGGGATCGGCCATCGCCGATCCAGTAAAACAGGATCGGTGCCATTAACTGTGTATACCGTATGCTATTAACACGTTATACCTAGAGAGGTGACGTCATCGTGTAACCTTACCTCGTAACACCTAAATAAGCATACACTAGTAATGCATTATTCGAACGTTAACCACACACAAGTATATAATGAGTTTCATTAACTATGACTAATTAACAGCGTTGTAGTATTTCAACTACTGCTGATACCATTATTACTGACCAATACTACTGCGGCCACTACTGACCACCACTACTGCGGCCATTACTACTGACCACTACTGCGACCACTAGGATCATGTGGTCAGCGAGGTGTTGATCACCGCCGCCTGTCCTCTATAACCACTGTGGTGACCACACCCCTCTGTCCTGTCCTTATAACTATCACTACTACCACTACTACCACTACCATTACTACTGACCACTACTGTGACTACCACTACTGACCACTACTACTACTTGACCACTATTACTACTGACCACTACTGATGCGGCCACTACTGACCACCACTACTGCGGCCATTACTACTGACCACTACTGCGGCCACTAGGATCATGTGGTCAGCGAGGTGTTGATCACCGCCGCCTGTCCTCTATGACCACTGTGGTGACCACACCCCTCTGTCCTGTCCTTATAACTATCACTACTACCACTACTACCATTACCACTACTAATACCACAACTACTACCATAACTACCACTATCATCACTACCACCACTATTACTATTACTACCACCACCACCACTACCAACACTACCACTACTACCATTATTCGTTACCACTACCACTATAACTACCAATATCACTACCACTACCACCACTAACCTCACTACCACCACTACCACTACCACTAACCTCACTACCACTACCACCACCACTACTACTACCACTAACCTCACTATCACCATACCACTACCACTACCACAGTGCAATATACTAGTGACTATATTAAGGGATACCGCCACCACCACCACACCAACATACCTAACTATAACACGAAATACAGGCCTAGTATACTAATACTACAACCAGCAAGCATACCATCATCAGCATAGCACCACTACTACACCTACTACTACCTATAACAGTAACACTACATCACTTATACACTGGTGTACTTACTATCGTCATTTCATCGTACTATAGTGCATACACTATAGTACGCACCGGGGATAATATAGTGCGCGCCGCACACACCGTACCGCACCACTCTAACCGCACTATAGTGTGCGAGACGCCTCTCGTTGTAAAGCAATAATCTATTCACGGTGAATAAATTCATATCACATAAATCATACTTGAACATATACATACACTTATCATACATACACTCATATATATATATATATATATATATATATATATATATATATATATATGAAATACAGCGAGTGTAACCCGGATTAAGCGACATACGGGGGCGTATACCTCTCTACCAGCGCCTCGCTACAACGCCACCGTAACCTCGTTTAACCGCCACACACACTCACGCACCGGAACTACGCACTCTCCAGGCACTCGTTGTTGACGTGTGTATTCTCTCGGTGTGATATCGTGCGGAGCGGTGTAATAAGCTTACTGTGTGTGTGTATGTGTGTGTGTGTGTGTGTGTGTGTACGTGTGCGGTTTAGTTGTGGTAACTGGCCGTTGACCACTGGTCAGGGATAAGTAACAATACCCGTAATCATGCGCGTGTGTGACCCATAGAATACTACTGGAAGGAAGGGTGTGTGCGCGCACACTATCGCACACACAGCCGGCCGCACACTAAGTAGCACCCGAGATGAGATGAAACGGGTCGAGTTTAATACGTGACGTGTGAATCTAATTACGCTTTGTAATCACGCTAGCAAACACACACACACACACACACACACTCACACACATACACACACACATACACACACGCACATTACTATAGGAATAAACAATTATTTTTATTGAAATTTGATAAAATAGTAAACATATATGTTTACATAACCGAGGCCGCGCGCGTGTTGATATGTACACCATTGTGGGGGTGTAGTAACCCACCCTACCCTCGGGGGGCAGGGGGTGAAGGGGCTAATTATGATTGACTGCGGTACACACAATCAGCTGATACTGATATCTGTGTGGGGGTAGAGTTGTTAGTAGTAGTAGTAGTAGTAGTAGTAGTAGTTGTTAGTAGTAGTAGTAGTAGTAGTAGTAGTAGTAGTAGTAGTAGTAGTAGTAGTAGTAGTAGTAGTAGTAGTAGTAGTAGTAGTAGTAGTAGTAGTAGTATATCACCCCCAATAGATCTATCATAGTACTAAAACATGTCCATTACAGTTTTCACTTCTTTATATATATATATCATATATGATACTATAATTATCAATTTTTAATTAATCCGTATGTGTGTATGTTTGCGTATATATATGTGTGTGTGTATGTGTGTGTGTGTGTGTGTGTGTGTGTGTGTGTGAATGTGGTACGTGGTATACTACTGCATGTAGTCATATCCCACTCAGTGTGGGATCCGCACCATATCTCCCAAACACACACATCTCCCCTACTCATTACTACACACGTATAACAAGATATACTTAAGTATATCTTGTTATATGTGTGTAGTAATGAGTAGGGGAGCTAATTAGCTCCAAGTGCCCTTATAAATCATCTATTTAGTATTAAAGTAGTTTATGAATTATTATGTATGTGTATTTGTATGTGTATTTGTATGTGTATTTACATACGTATTTATTTGTTTATATATAAATATAAATATATATATATATATATAATAGTATTAGTATTATATCGTATTTTATTACATATATAAATAATATTTTTATTATATTATAATAAATATACTGTTTATCAGTAGAGTTCAGGCATCAGTTCATTGATATCGTATGCGGTCTAATAAACAGAAGAACCTATATGTTATCGTGTGTACATTCGCTATACATATAATAATAATAATCATAATAATAATATAGCTATATTCTATTTATATTTTGATCATTTTTCGTTTATTTTGACTATATGATTTATTTCTACTTTCGATTGTTTTTCGTTTATTTTTTTACGGTATACTGTATAATAGGTATATTTGTATTAAAGAAATGAAATTAAACAGTTCTACTTTTTAAAACGTTTTAATTTCGTATTATTCTTTGTTTATTTCTATAACGTATGTTATCGTTAACAAATATTTATACTTTCGATTATATTTTCGGCTATGTATTTGCTTAAATAAATTATCAATCAATCAATAATAATACTAATCATAATAATAATAATAATCATACTAATATTATTAATAACAATAATATTAGTTTATATTGATACTTATCGTGTCATCATTAGATTGTTGGTTACGTTTAGTTATCTTAAAATATCGGCAAATAATAGTGAACAAATGTCTCTGAAAAGTGTAAGCGTATACGGTTAACATTATTAGAACTATATATATATATATAGTTATATAGTTATATGTATGTGGTACCTATAGGTATACACAAACGTCCCAACTATACGTGCCTACACACCATAGAGCTAGCGATATTTCTCTCTAGCTCTGTGCTACCATGGCCTCCTTTAGCTAAAGGAGGCCATGGTGCTACCCATTGATGCTAGCGTATGTGTGTGAATGGGCTGGGTAGCCTACCTGTCACTCACACACACGTACACCCGTCACTCAATGTCACGTGACTCTACCGTCGGTGTGGTAGCCGCACCTCTACAGTGTGCGCGCTCCCTCTCTCAACTTCCCTCTTACCCGCACGTCACACTCGTGTCATACCCTTCACCCCTCTCTCCTTATTCAGTACCCTTCACCCCTCTCCTTATTCAGTACACGTCACCCCGTCACCCCTTATCGTGGAATCTATTTGTATAGAAGTAGGCGTGATGTTAGCGATAAGATAGATTACACGTGTTGACCACTACCATTGACCACTCGCTAGAGCCTTGTTTATGATGAATAGCTGACCGGATAGGTCTTATTGCGGCCTCCTATAGGCAGCTTAGGCAAGTTAGGCCTGAACGGGATACTCTGTAGTACGCTGCGATGTGTAGAGCCCTATTGTATGTGTTACTAGTACTACTACTACTACTACTACTACTACTACTACTACTACTACTACTACTACTACTACTGCTACTGCTACTGCTACTGCTACTACTACTACTACTACTACTACTACTACTACTACTACTACTGCTACTGCTGCTGCTACTGCTACTACTACTACTACTACTACTACTACTACTACTACTACTACTACTACTACTACTACTACTACTACTGCTACTGCTACTGCTACTGCTACTGCTACTACTACTACTACTACTACTACTACTACTACTACTACTACTACTACTGCTACTGCTGCTGCTACTGCTACTACTACTACTACTACTACTACTACTACTACTACTACTACTACTACTACTACTACTACTACTGCTGCTACTACTACTACTACTACTACTACTACTACTACTGCTACTGCTACTGCTACTACTACTACTACTACTACTACTACTACTACTACTACTACTACTACTACTACTACTGCTGCTGCTGCTGCTGCTGCTACTACTACTACTACTACTACTGCTACTGCTACTGCTACTGCTACTGCTGCTGCTGCTGCTACTGCTACTACTACTACTACTACTACTACTACTACTACTACTGCTGCTGCTGCTACTACTACCACTACTACTACCACTACCACTACCACTACCACTACTACTACTACTACTACTACTACTACTACTACTACTACTACTACTACTACCACTACCACCACCACCACCACCACCACCACCACCACATTGATGTAATCTATTATAATGTAACTATGCAATGACACATTACAGAGTGTATATATATATATATATATATATATAGATACATTTACTATAAATATATATATATAGTAATTATATAAATATGTAACAGGCTTATATGCCTATATATAGGCATCTTAAGATCTCGCGATACGTTTATACGATATCGCACTTATCACATTAGAAAGTGCGAACAATGTCACATATGAATATTCACCGAATCAGTCGATAGGACTGGTAGTACCTTGTGGTGCCGCGTGGGCGGCGCTAAGGTAGTTGTAGGCATTACGTAACACGTCGGCCGGCTATCTATTACGCAACGGGCCGCGGATTGCTTAATCTCAAGGTCACGGTGTCGGTCCGGCGAGAACTCTCTCTCGTGTGCGGTGCGGTGCGGATCGATGTAATACCGAGCGCTCTCGTGTGTATGTGTGCGTGTGCGGTACGACGCGCTAATCCGCACCCGATACAATGTATCAATCTAGCGGCGGGCGGCGCGGCGTAACACGTTTTCCAGAAGAGATTACGTAACGGAATCGAAATCTAAAAATAGAACGACCGGTCGCCGATTGGTCGATACAGCTCGAACCACGAACGCCCGCACGGACGCACGCAGACATTATCTTGTATACTGTACGCGTGCTGTAAGCATAACGTAATCACGGCCCATTATAACGTCACATCCACGCAGCCCTGTTGACATCCATTCACTGCTATATTTAATGAATTACCTTTTTTATCAAATATACATACGCGTATTACATACACACATAAATCTAGGGGTACCAACATTAATGCATACACGTTGACATACATTATAATAATGACAGACTTTAGTGGAGACGGTATTGAATTAAATGGGGGGGGCCTACTTGTCTTAAATATCTAAACATGCACTGTCATAATATAATGTGTATATATTAAATAGCTTATACACAAAAGCACAAACATACACACGAACACACACCCCCATACTCACACAAACACACAACATTTATTTACTGTATTATATATCTAAAGTAATTGTGCTTGGCTGGTCAATAATAACACTAAGATGACAATTGTTCTATAATAGATGAACAATAGATACACACGTTATTTGTTGACTGATATGTCTAGGGAGGATTGTACCTCGGTTCCATTGACATATTATGTATTGTTATTGTTATTTGGTGGAGTCCCTTCATCCCATACAGGAACTAGATGAAGTTTTCACTTATAACCATATGGCTCTAATGTCCCTTCGAAGGCACTATCACCTTACGGTAGCCATGGTTTTAACGAGAGCTGGTGATTTAGTTATTCACCTTTATATAGAAGAATATATCACTGGCATCTGTACTATTGAATACCAGTCACAAAACCTACATTGTGTATACAACAATTTATACCACAATAATCTAAATAATCATTCAATGATGAACACACATGCTTATTACAAAGATAGTATTATATATTTATATATACATATATTCATATTATTCTTATAATGTAAACAGGGAATCGTGTACTGTCAGTCTACAATTATTCACCACAACAACAAGTCTCTATTAAATAGTTTAATTTAAACTATTATAGATTATCAACTAATATTATCAACTAACAATACGATCAACTTATCGAGTCTACCATTTATATAATTGATATTTATAATTCGTGATATTCAGTAATTTTACATTTACTATATATATATATATATATATATATATTCATGAATCATATATAATGAGTTTAAACTATAATTAAATGTGGTAGACGGAAATTTATATTATTCATATAATTATCTTTATAATTAGGTATATAATTATAACAGTGTAGATAGCCTATATTATTTATATATATATATATATATATATATATATATATATATTCATTAGACCCTGGATATGAGATGGATATAACGTTGGCCACCTATAATCACTGAAAGTATAATACACAATTGTTTGCTAGGATGAAATTATCAACTAATCTACATATACAGTGGTAATGCGGATATAATGCCACCCTACATACACAGCCACAATTCCCAGGCCTCTAGTACGGCATTATACCGAAGGGCTTTGATTATACACTGGCTGCTATTGAACTATATGTATAGTGTAAAGTGTATATGTAAAGTAGTACAGCGTAATTTGTATATATATATATATTTATATATATATATATATTTATTATATATATATATATATATATATATATATATATATATATATAGAATCTAGGGAATGTATGTATACACCTATAGTACAGAGATGGTAACCTAGTGATATATTGACACACCACTGATCAGCGTAAACTAACTGTAATATGTGATGATGATTGTAAACATTTCACAATACATATATATATACACACACATATATACACACATATATATATATAAACAAAGTATTGTGGAACACTAATGCTAGGCTGTGAGTGACTAACAATAATACTAATCATTATAGCACTAGTAGTCAATAGTTCAGTGCACATTATACAAACGATATTCCTATACAACAATATACATTAGGCTAACATTAGGAAATATCTATAATTGAATTAATAATGTTGATTATTTCTCGTTGTGTAACCGTAAACGATTTCGGCGTTAATAAAGGTCAATACATTGTTCTTCTATTAGTTAGGATTAATTGTTAATCATATTATACTTATTAATCGATTAACGATTATTATTATATAATGCGTGATGGGTGCATACATTATGAACCGCTTAGAGATTAGGAGAAACTCTTAACTTAGTAGTCTTATTTTAAAGCTGTATTACGTGATATATATTAGAAGGGATATTATGTTATAGATTATAAATCAATTAAGCATAGTAAAGCAGCATTCACACTATAAAATACCGCCCTATATTATCAAATATAAAATGGGGGGGGATATAGGGTTGTATTTTATAGTGTGGATGTGGTTTTGTATGTATATATATTTGGGAAGTCTTACAATAATATTTATACAGTTATTTTTTTAATTTTATAATATATATAATTATTATAATTATAATGATAATTCCAATGATTTTACAAAGTATTTTCCTTAGAAAAATCTTTGATAATTCTATGAAAATATATTTTCCAAACTATCAATGTATTAATAAATTAAAATAATAAAAAATAAAATTGTATATGTAATATTAAATATTAAATAATGAATATGTTTGATTCAAATTTTCAGATATTAGCTATAACCTATTGTATAAATATAAATTGTGTATTAATAACATTTTATTTATATATATATATAACAAATTGTAAATATGTCAAATAAATGTTGTCAAAATTATATCTTATCATATTATAGTTTTAATTTATTTATTATTTTTGTTTAAACAAATCATTAAGCTATATTATAAATATATTATATATAGTTTTCAAAAATAATTAAAAAATATTATATAAGAATAATTGATTTTTTGAAATATCACATATATTCCTTTATATGTATATAACATATAACATATACATATAATATAATTATAATTAAATACAAACACCTTCTTACCCATACAAATATAGTTTTCAGTATTTCATTAGCAATATATTTATTTATATTTTAACTATAATAAAATCAATATTACAAATAAACTGGAGTCCTATAATAATTGATTGATTTAATTTAAATATAAAATCAATAACAAAACTATTAAAAAGGAATATTTTATTGTTTTATTAAATAGTTTATAAATAATTAAATTTATCAGAAATAATAAATATCAATTTGATTCATTAACTATATATATAAAGTTGACAATTTCTAATCTATATATAGAAGATGATACTAATATACTATTTATATAAATATAAATTATTGAATATAGTTTCAATTAATCTTCAAATAGAGTTTACTTTTTAATTACTCTTCAATAAATACTGAAGATAATATTGTAATCACAGTGTTATAAGTTATTCGCATATATATGTTATGTATTATTAACCTACTATATATATGATGATGATGATGATGATATTAGGTTTATTTGCACTAAAATAGGGTCGTGTAGATCCCTTCGCTGCGGGAAGAAAATAATAATAAAATAATAGTAATATGATAATAATTTAATAATAATATACATTTTATATACCACGAACAACAATAATATAGATGACTATTATATACTACAGTCTGTATTGATATGGTGTAGTGTTATATACTACAGACTGCATTGATATAGTGGAGTGTTATATAATAATAAGATAAATATAATACTTATTTACATATATATATGTTGATATTATAGAATTTATCAACACATTAATCATTCATTACAGGCGACAACAACATAAAATATAATATAGTATTTTGAAGACCTTCCTAAGGAGGAAAAATTATATAACTATAAAGCCTATAAACTATAAAACTAACTGAAAAAAAACTACAATTCTTCCAATAAATATTATTATTATTATTATTATTATTATTATTATTATTATTATTATTATTATTATTATTATTATTATTATTATTATGCAACTAGTCTATTGTTTACAGTTATTTATTTTATTGATTTTCTGTAGAAATTAAATAGATTTCAATTATTTATTATGCAATCTGGTATATGGATAGGGATTATTGTTTATTGATTTAATATTTGATTTGTTAATATTTACATTTTGTATTTATATTTTATAAAATGTATTTGTATTTGTATAACAAATTTAATAAATATTTATATTTGTTTTTAATTCTTTAAGAAAAATATATTTGTATTTGTATTTGATATTTATATTATTAGGTTATATTTGTATTTGATATTTATATTATTAGGTTATATTATTTAGATTATAAAGTGCACTTGACCGGAACCCTGGTGGTGACCACATCAATCATTACCACCAGGGGTAGCTTTAGCTCAATACTAACGTCAGTTCATCATCAGAATCACCAGATGCAGCAGCACTATCCGCAGACTCTTTATCATCACCGAAATCATCGAAAGCTTCAGAGTCTGTTGGGAGATTCGAGAATAAGTACACGATTGGATACTTAGTTATATTTACGAATAGTATACGAATTGATAAAGCAGTACGGTATTACTTCACAACGTATTATTATAATAAAATAATGTATATGATTATATACAAAATGTGATGAATTAATATTTTTAATTTTATTTTTAAAATCGATATGCATTATTTTTTAATGAAATATACTAAAATGTTATTGCCTTATTCTTGAATTAGATATACGAAAATATAATGAGTACGGAATAATTTGAGAATTATAATGAGTAAACGAATAATTAAAAAATTATGTATATTTGTTTGGATTTGCATGTATTCCGAACTGAATTCCAAAAAATGAATTTCAAAACTGATAAATATTATTGAAAAATCTGTAAAGATATCATTATTAATCATAATTATATATTTCATTGATGACATGTGTACAATACTTATTGCTAGTGTTCGTATATATGTTATAAGCCTCAAATAATATCAGTAATGAATCCTTTTGAGATAAAATTTATCGGACCACCATTTTGATACTTTATTTACTTATTTTTGACGAGGAACATTTTATCAAAATAATATATTCTTTTAGATACACATTTCATCATTAAAATAAAATCGTTGCCTGATTTGCATTATGCACGTAGAACAGAAGGTTTGTTATTACCATAATATCTGTATACGCAATAAACACAGCTATTAACACATCATCAATGGGTGTGACTCACATCTGATGAGTAATAGCTATGATATCATACACACTCATACACATGTTCGATATTTAATTACCTGTTAATAGGTTATTTACATCAATTATGTCAAGATTAGATTTCTCATAATTCGTGTGTAATAGATATTACTACTTATTAGAGGTCTATAGATATTCACTATTCTGTGTATTCTATATATATATACATATATAGGTGATTTATTTATTGTATGCATGTAATGTATATTAAAAATCAGATTTGAAAAAAATTAGAAAACATATATATATATATATATATATATACATATATTGATATAATACATGGATATACATTACTATGTATATATGTACACTACGAGATATCCATACATTGAATGTGTCATGGGCAATGACTCTTACCACAATGCATTACTACCCTGTGTAGCTATAAACACTAGCTATAAGCTTAATAATAGAGTTAAAACTGTGGTGGCGAAACTAGACTTATTAATTGGATGCACGTAAGCCACGCCCCCTACTATATAAGCCACGCCCCTTCTATGAATACATACCACTAGTTAACTCTCAGCTGGGTTGATATATAACAATGACATGGTATGAGGAGACGGGTATACAAAGGCTAGAGATCAAGCATAGCGCATAGACAACAGAATCAGTGTATCGTCAAGTCTTCTTAGTTGTATCCAATCAAAACACAAGTAAAAAATGTTCATATTTGTTTGTCCCGGACCCATCACAGTTGTATAACATGTACAAGTCTATGACAGTAATTATAGAAGCAGTGTTGCTTATCGAGACAATTACCCCTATATATATGTATATGTGTGTAAATTAATTCACTTTTCTTTATAAATATGTCATTTAAATTATGTTACCAATGATAAATAAATGAATTTAGGGAAATAAATAAATTTAGAAAAATAAATGAATTAAGAAAAATAAATAAATTTAGAAAATAAATATATTTAGAAAAATAAATGAATTACAATTGTGAGCGAGACCACAGTGCGAGGGGCGCTATTATCATTATTACCGTATCCATTAGCAGCCTCCTCTTCATCCTCGTCACTTTCATCTTCTCCTTGCGCTGATCCCTCATCATCATCTCCTTCTCCTTCTTCTCCCGACCCGTCCTTGAGTTTGCCGTAATGTTTATCCGGATCGGGTAGGGTGCTCGCGTCGAATAGCTCCCCTTCACTCTCAGACTCTTTGTTGCGATTCTGCTCCTGGTGAACGCGCAACGATACGAAAGTAGTAAGTGAAACGAGGTTTAATTTATTTGTTATATTCTCGATACTTGCGAGATTTTAAAATATACGAGAGTGTTTTTAAATAAGCGATTTACTTAAAATTTGGGTTTCGCATCACAAAAAACAGCCCGCTCTTAATAGCCTGATATCGGGCTATACAAATCGAGTTGTTATTTATTTTTATGAAAATATTTACACGATATCTGGCAAGTGAAAGATTGTTGAGAAATCTTTTACGATTTATTTAAGTCTCAATAAGCATTCAATCAATCAATCAATCAATCGATCGATCGATCATTATTAAATAATGATTATTATATAAATAATCGCTAATAAATATACTTTTATCGACGAGTTAGAACGCATATAAATAAGTAATAACTAATGATAATGGAAATAAAAATGTAAAACTGTGTATAGATATTAATCAACCAACTGACTAATTAAATATTATACGTGAATTAATAATTAATAAATATGATTAGCATCTATTGATAACGAATAAAGTTAATAGAGACTAATAATGACGAATAGAAACCTCTCTGCGCTTATTTCTCAGTTCGTTTCGGAACTCCTTTTGTTTCATGCGTTTCTCCTGCGCAACAAAGGGAACAATAGTAATTATAGCGGCGGCGGCGGGGGCGTGGGTGGGGGTAAACAATAGCGGTGGGGGTAATAGTGCTAGCGGGCAGAGATGATAGATTACAGGTGCACCTATAAGTGTGACTGTAGCGTATAGGCACCTATGAGCATCTTTGAATATTGTCGTACGTATAAGTTAAACATACGGGTGATAACAACAGTAATGTAATACATTACTTTGAATCTCTTTACGAGGATAAATTGTATAAATATACTAGTAAATTAACAGAGAAAAAAATGTCAAAATTATTCAGATAAATAGTATTATTATCATTATTCATATTATAATTCGTATTTAATATTATATTCAATATATTCAATATGTTTCGCAATCGACTATAGTCATAGTATTACATCAGTAGTCGTATATGCATACGCTTACTATACGTGAGATAACAATCTAAACACTGATGTAATACTGTCATGATATAAGCATTCAGTACACTTGTGTGTGTAATGATGATGTCAGCTATGATACAGGTATAGATCTAAATAATGATATGGATGAGTCAATGATATACATTGAGACAGATAGAGAGAGAGAGAGAGAGAGAGAGAGAGAGAGAGAGAGAGAGAGAGAGAGAGAGAGAGAGATGGAGAGTGAGAGAGAGAGAAAGAGAGAGAGAGAGAGAGAGAAGGAGAGGGAGAGAGGGAGAGAGAGAGAGAGAGAGAGAGAGAGAGAGAGAGAGAGAGAGAGAGAGAGAGAGAGAGAGAGAGAGAGAGAGGAGAGAGAGAGAGAGAGAGATAGAGAGTGAGAGAGAGAGAGAAAGAGAGATAGTAATAGAGATAGAGAAAGAGATAGTAAGAGAGAGATATAGAGAGAGAGAGAGATAGTGAGAGAGAGAGGAATGGAGAGAGAGGGACATATAGAGAGAGATTTAATCACATGTACATGAATCACACTAGATAATGTAGGTATAGGTGGACGTGCTTAGATCTAACAGTGAAGTAGGATGCTAGGAACATAGTTACATGTCCTGGTGTATATGTAGTACTGTATACTAGTATATATTAGAAATGAAATAATATATGGATATAAAATATTCGATAAAATGTACGAAATAAATTATATGAACACTTTTATAATTTTATGTGCATTAAAACTATGTTATATATATATATGCATGAGTAAGAAATGCATAACTGTGGCATCGAGGAGGAGGTTGTAGTAGTAGTGTGAGGGGAGAAAATAGCTGGAGTGGGTGTGGAAGATAAGGATGATGCGGAGAAGGAGGAGGAGGATGATGAGGAGGAAGATGAGGAGGAGGATGGGGAGGAGGAGGAGGAGGGTAACTAACCCGATTGGCTAATCTCCTCTTCTCCTTCTCAGAGGCACGATCGAGTACATCTTCTTTAACCATGCGCAGCTTCACTTTCTCGATGTCGAGATGCCCTTCTGTACAACGTAGAGGTGTTAGTGATATGATGCAATGGGTGGTAGTGGTGGAGGTGCAGTATTAGCTGTAGTCATGATCTAATAGTAGAGATTGTGGTAATGGTAGTGGTATTATCAGTAGAAGTGGAGATGATAATTATGTACTGGGTGGTAGTGGTGAGGTACAGTATTAATAACAATGCAGGAGATTGTAGTAGTAGTAGTAGTAGTAGTAGTAGTAGTAGTAGTAGTAGTAGTAGTAGTAGTAGTAGTAGTGGTGGAGATGGTATACATGGTTGAGATAGTAGTGTTAGCAGTAGTGGTGATGATGCAGGACAGTTGGTAATATAAGTGATATTTGTGATACTAAAGACAGTAGTAGTATTAGTAGTAGTAGTTGTTATACTAGAATACTATAGTTATGGTAGTAGTAGCCGTGTTAGACGCTGTGGTCATTATAGTGGTATTAGTGTGGTCGCAGTGTGGCAGTAGTGATTACGAATACGATGATAATACGATGATAATATCAACAGAGATATTGTTAGTGATATAATTAAGATTTATAATTTGATAATATTTGCATTATATACGTGTAATATTGAGATAATATCCTATTATTGTAAATTCCACTTATTTCGATAAATTACTAATGTTAAATTTAATTAGTAATATTTTACATGTATTCTTCTTTTTTAGTAATAACATATATAAATTTACATATTATATATTTAATATATTAGATATTCCCATTTATGTTTAATATTGTATTTATGTTTAATGTATATAATATAGATATAATAAATATCACTTAATTTAAAATATAATCCACATATATATATATGATATTCGTGAATTATGAATATGAATATACAGCATTATATTACTAGTGCATTGAGTAAATGATGAGTGGAGACTGAGAGAGAGATGGTGTACACGTCAGCATTATATAAAGCTATGATGATGTCATACAAGGCTGCGATTACTCATAGATAGTCATAGCCTCGTATTACATCATCGTAGTATGAGTTATTATCTATTGTACTACCTTCTTTGTCGCTATCCACTTCCTCCTTCGGTTCCGCTTTAGTGCCATCGCTCTGTTTAGGCGTGTAGGTTTGTTAAATCTCCGATGATCGATGATAAGTATGTTTAAGTTGGGGTTAGGGGTGTTAGGGTGAGTTAACACGTTGCGTTGGGTTACTTATCCTATCTACTTATCCTATCTACTTATAATATTGTTTTTAACTTTCAATAAGATTAGCTTTACGGGGGCGTGCGATTTAATATAATTAATCAATAAAATAAAAATTGATTTATACATTTTTTTAGAAAAAAACGAACGTCGCACGCCTCCTTAATATATGGTGGTGGTGGTTATACGAGAGAGAGAGAGCTGTTGTTTACCTAACTAAAGCAGAGGCCAAGCGAGCTAATATTCTAAACTCGAAACAGCAGTGTGATTATAGCTTAATGCGCTGTTGATGTGTACGCATACAGATGAGGATATTGTAGCGTTTGTTTAGATGTTTAGGTATCGCGTTATATTCACACTAATACTAGGGAATCAGGTATAGTACACACACACACACACACGCACACACACACACATACACAAACACATACATTCTATCAGCACACATGACATCACATGACATATATACCAGAGTATTCCGATAATGATGGGACAGTTTCTTGATACTACCACTACTACTACTACTACTACGATATAATAACTACGATGATGTAATAGATAGTGTTATGTAATAAATAGGATGACTAACGCGGCCGCTGATGATGATGTAACATCTATGATGAATATCTGTGACTTATCATAATTACGATAGTGATGAAATAATATCTATGATAATTAACGAATATATACTTTAATTCCGTTTACTTTAAATATCCATTGCGCAGGAGTAATTAAGCATTGATTAACCATGACATGATGACGATGATGATGATGTAATCATAACTATGATGTATTAACTACTACTCTGAATATGATGCAATGACTATTATGATGACGATGATTTTATTTAAATACTAATTCAATTATACAATTCTCCTATAGCGTGATAATATATAAAATATATGAAAAACAATAAATAAAATAATAATAAGTACAGACAAGTGTAGAACGTGGCGAATATATTTGAAGTTAAGATATCATGGACAATTATGATGTCATAGTAACACTTACTACTAAATATCTGATGTAATAATATCTATGATGTAATAACGACAACTACTACTATTACTACGATAAAGCAATAATTAAGACCATGACGTAATACTCACTATATAATATAATGAAGAAAAACTAATACTATGATATAATAACTACTGACATGACTATTATGACATAATAACTACTAATATTACTATGTCTATAACTATGTTGTAATAACTACAATTACTATGACATAATAACTACTACAATTACTATGTACATAACTACTACGACTACTATGACATAATAAATACTACACTTACTATGACATAACAATTACTACACTTACTATAACATAACAATTACCAACACTACTATATCCATAACTATGTCATAATAACTACTAAACTTACTATGACATAACTACAACTACTACTACTACTACTACACTGACCTCTTCATCGGAACTGTCCTTGAAGATAGTTTTCTTGTTGACCACGATCTTCTTCTGACGGAGCTTCTTAGCGACTGCAGCCTTGCTTAGCTTCTTGCCGGCATAGGTTAGCTCTTGTAGTGGCTGAACAGGGGGGGTGAAGTGGGGTTAGATGGGGGGGGGGGGGGTGAAGTGGGGTTAGAGGGGGGGTGAAGTAGGGGTTAACTCTTTTAATGGCTGCACACTGAGAAGTGCACAGTAGGAGAGCCGGTTTTTGAAAGTTTGCTATCTCGCTCACAGTATGTCATAAATGCCATAATAAAAATATTTAATATTCGTAAAACGAAAACACTTTAATATAGAAATATTTGCATTTATTTTACAATGTATATTTCTATAAATAGAATTTTTTTTGTATGTATTTTATATATTTTTGCAAGTGCGTGTTGTCATAAAAATAAAATATTTGGCAAATACGTGTACATTTTAAAATTAATTATATATTAAATATATTATAAAATTAATAAAGTAAAAAATTATTTAAAAATTTCAAATTAATTTAATTTTTTTTTATTTTTTAATTAATGTAATTTATTCGACTATTTTCTAGAAATTATTTTAATTAAGGATCAAACTTTGTTGTGAGCCTATAATTGATATCTACGAGGTATAATAAAAAAAAATATATTTATTTTTCTAATAAAAAATTGTTTACGATTAGTTTACCCCAAAATTAATTTTTTGTTAAAATGCTCAATAACAGTAATTTTTGTAATAAATATATGCTATTTTTATATCAATACTTATAATTTTATATTCATATAATGATGATAGACATATATAATATAATTTTTTTTTTATTATTCCATTGATAATTTTTTTTTTCGATTTAGAAAAAATTAAAAAATTAAATTAAAATTTCAGTGGATCGATTTAATTATTTAAAAAAAAATGTGTGTAATAATTATTAAGGAGGTTTTTATATACTACATATGCTAAAAGGCAATTTTTTCATACATTTTTAATGTAAATTCCTATCTATTTTTGAATATGGTTTCCATTTCTGAATTTTTGTTATTTTTCAATTATTATTATTTTATTATATCTGGAATGATTAACAGGAGTTATTCCGAGCGAGATGGCACTTTTATATGAAGGGAACTAAAAAAGTTACCAAAACGGGCTCTCCTACTGCACAGGGGGGGGAGGAGAAGTGGAGGTTAAAGGGTGAAGTAGGGGTTAGAGGGGGTGAAGTAGGGTTAGAGGGGGGTGAAGTGGAGGTTAGACTGGGGGGGTGAAGTGGGGTTAGACTGGGGGGGTGAAGTGGGGTTAGAGTGGGGGTGAAGTGGAGGTTAACTCTTGTAATGGCTGCACAGGGGGGTGAAGTAGGGGATAGATGGGGGGGGGGTGTAGTCGGGTTATCTCTTGTAGTGGTTATAGGGTGGGGGGTACAGGAGGGTTATACATGGTAGAGGGGGGGGGAGTGGGGGTTAGACGGAAGAGAGGGGGGTTGGTTTATATATCGTATTTAAGTAAACGAGAAGAGACAGACGTATTAATACATTGATAAGTTAACACATAGTAGAAAGACTACTATATAAACACTGTAATTAACTGCATGCTTATAGGTGGCTCATACGGGTAGGGGACGAAATAGGTGATACTTGCACTGGTAGATATTATTACAATAGGTTCGTGGTATGTATGTAGTGGTACAATCGCCGTACGGCTAATTTTCTAAATGTAATTTTTCCGAAATGATACTTTTGAATATTTTCTGCGGTTACTTTCTCTTCTAAATACTAAAAGACACCACCACGTTCCCCACAATCAGCGACTACTTGCATGACGTTCATCGCTATTTTATATCTTACTACGTTTAACTTTTCCTCTTCTCCCACATATTAACATTGAATATATAGAACAGGCTATAATATAGTGATTATATTTAACAATAGAGTGATGGTAGAGAACAATATAGTAACTACATAGAACAATAGAGTGAGGGTAGAAACGACACATATGATGCGAGACACACAAAAGGGCGGGGTTAATAGTAACCTCGTCGTTATTCTCGAAGGCAGCGGTTGTACTGGTCAAGGTCATGAAATCTGCAACGAAGCGAGAGAGAGATAAGGAGAATGTCGCGGTGTTAATAGGTTTTCACACCAAAAAAACTATCAACATTATTTATTATTTATTTATTATTCGTTTAAAATATTTACTAGATAAATATTATTTACTAGATAAATATTTTACTATAGGGTAAGTCAAAGATTTAAGACTTGATTGAACAGGTGAATTATATAAAACGTACTCGTAATGTATACGCGTCGACCTGCCAGCTATCTGTCTGTATCGATAGCGGTTCATACACCGAAACTACCCGATTTGTATATATCGGGCTGTATGTGTTCGGTGCGGCTTAATCTGTAGTCTCGCATATGTTTAACTTATAGCCGAGCATTACTTGCGTTTAGATAAATAGATAGTTAGAGTGTTAATGATACGCAACGAATAACACGACAACATATTTAATAATAAGTAATAACCGGACAACACTGAACGCTGGTTTACACACTAGTGCCATGCGGTGTGTTCAATAGTGTTGTAACGCGATGATGTGGCTTAGGTCGAGGTATTACGGGTACACTCTATACTAGGGTGGTTGGAATGAACGGAATGTACACGTATATTTACTCGTTCAAGCGAGGCATCGATATATTTCTGTATGTTTATTGAAGACAATCGTAAACGTAAAGTAAAGGTAGTACTTTCCCTTAGCTATAGCCGAGTTATCGAGGAGTTTAAACAGGCAGAGGTGTCGCAACAGTGAATTAGACAGTGTTTAGAGGTGTGGGCTATTATTACATAACAGCTCGTATCGCGTAGTAAACTTTATAATGAAAGGGTAGGCCGTGACACTAATAGAATCGCACCCTAAGAGCTAAACACTAGGGAATAGGATAGACTAGGGCCCGTTTATTAATATTAATTGATTAATAATGTATTTATATGCGTTTGAAGTTTCTTCCTATCTAGACCGTGTTAAATTGTGTATCTTCCTAAGTTAAATTTCACACGCGAGATGGAAATCTT